>CABFVX010003858.1:57430-76688 GCA_902151425.1 Timema shepardi | reverse complement strand
ACAGCCAATCAGAGAGCAGGAGGCGTGGTCACGTGATCAATTTCCACCTATCCGGGCCCTGTGCTACCCAATCCCCCTAACTACTATCCTCACAACACCCAACGAAGCTGTCTGCTTGCAGCTAGTTCTACAGCGCATGCGCTGTCAGATGCACATTCACACTGATTTAAGGATGTTATTTTTGAGATTTTATTGGTTCTACCTTTGCCGAATATCTCTGAGAGAGCTGACAAATTAGAGATGAGTTAAACTTTAGCGGAACAGCTCGCGACTTTGAGGCGGAGATCTTGTGATTGGTTTAGAACTCGTCACGTGACCACGTTTCTGTTCTGCGCTTGTTTTTCGGTGAGAGTGTGAATCCACAGTAACTACAACTTTTTCCCCCGTAGTTTGGAGAATGAAGATACATACGTCAAAATCAATAATAATTTCTATGTCTAAAAGTTTCACGAATAAAATACTTTCTATAAATATTAGAGCACAAAGATTGTTCTGGAAAATCTATGGATACACAATGCTTCTTTTGTTACTTTACAGAGACCTTGCGGAAAGAGAATCGTTGTGATAGTATAAAAAAAACTCGAGATTTTGATAACTGTCGACGTTTCATGACCTCCTGAAACCAAAAAAGTTGTTTTTGCGATGAAATCTGACAGTGCCTTGGAAACAATTTTACCGATTAAAATATCCAACTCTAAAATTAAGGGTAGTTTAGTGAAAGGGTAAAAGAAAATTTCTCGAAACCTGATCTTAAAGTTTGATTAAAATATTTTGTATCCATTGTTTAGCATCACAAACAAACCAGCAATTCTCATTTTCCCATGAAAATGACTTTGAAGGTACTTTACATGAGCGTAAATTCTCAACTTTGATAATATCTCCATAACTCCTTGAGATACTAAATAACTTGTCATATCTTTAATATTTCCATCCCTTTACAATAAGACTTTTATTGAAATATATTTTTATAAAACGATTAGTTTTTGAGCTATGGTAATATATATATATATAATATAAGTCTGAAAATTTAAATTCATTGTTATGCTCTTTGATGGATAGAGATGTTTTTCTTTTCTCAATGTTTCTGTAACAGTGTATATTATTGTGTGTATTATCTCATTTCTGCTCTTTGGTGGAATGTTTCTGCTGCAATTTATATTAATTCGTTTCACAAATCTTAAGAGTTTTAAGTGAATGTGTCCTTAACTATTAAGATTAAAGAGAGAGAGAGAGAGAGTCTGTGCGACGTCAGAATTTTTTATTCGCCGCGTCATACTATCTGTTATTTATATACGCATATAAATACTAATCACGCTGGTACGTTATGGATGAAGAAGGTTGGATTTAGATAAAGTGCACCCACATTTGCATAAAAATAAAGCTAGTTTAAAATAGTTTTATAAATAGCACCCTTATTTAAATTGACTTCGCTCGAACCCTAATCTCCCCGTTAACAACAGTCCCAGTCTAATGCGAGAGTCACGCCTTTTAGACGATTCTACCAACGGAGCGGGTTCCTCTTTAATCCAAAACAAATATGGCTAAATCTCGTCCATCCGCCCTTTCCGATATCTCCCGTGATTATATTCCTAAGCAGATCTCGACGCCCACTACTACCAACTTAACCGTTCGGTAATATCTTGCTCACGCATCATACCAACCTTATCTTGTTCTCATTGTTTTCCAGTCAGAAGGGGGAGGGGTGCGGAGGGGGGGACACTAGTAACGAAAAAAANGCATCATACCAACCTTATCTTGTTCTCATTGTTTTCCAGTCAGAAGGGGGAGGGGTGCGGAGGGGGGGACACTAGTAACGAAAAAAAAAAGAACTCTGAAAGAGGGAATATTGGGGTGTGGGGTAGGGAAAAGAATTGATAGCGTGCGCCTTTATCTCTAATGTTCAGCTATCACGATATCAGGTCTTTCGTTCGTTCCCTAGCCTTCACCCTCTTCCATGGACGCTCTTTAGTTATTTATTCCAAAATGAAAGTATGAATGCCCCCACCCTTTTAAAAAAATTGGGGTGTGGGGGGGGGGAGGGTTAAGCTGTTTAATTATATCCTACGAAACTATATTAAGGAAAGAGTTTTACCCATTATTTTTTTTATTATTACCACTCTCTAGTTCCATTTAAGATCGGCAGATGGAGCGCTGTGACGCGTTTTGCAGATGTTCAGAAATACCGCGCTGTAAGTAGTTTGTCGACTCAAAATAGGGCCCACCCCAAAATAAAAGGTGAAAGATATCAACGTTCTATTAAAAATAGAAGTATCCAACATCATACAATTAAATATATATGAAGGCGAAGCTTCGGGTGGTGAATGATTATAATTCTTATGGAAATCGGCCGTAATTTATTCATATTCAAATAAATTGAAAAATGACACCCATATCAGGGATCGAACACGGGACCTTAGGCTTAACACGAAAATGCTCTACCAATGGGATATCTAAGGATCGTTCCATGATCGGGGTAATTCTTAAAATCATATTTTTAGGCAGAGTCTGTGATGGACGTTGGGTTATCATCGGTTACAAAGAGCTAACATTGATATCACAGCCGTTGTATTTATGCTGACAACGGTAGAAAACATTGTACATTCCAAGAGAATAAAGATGGTGGGAAGCGGCGCTATACAATTGGGTACAGGGCGTTTCGCTCGCTCCAGACCCCCTGAGTTTCCCTTATAGCTTTCAAGATCATCGTCATCATCATCATCATAATCATCTGTTTCCAGTCTGTGGCCAGTTCTGTTTAGTAAAATGATTCCATCTTCATCTATCCTTCCACCATTCTTCCTCCTTTAATTTCTTCCATTCTTATCCTCTCACTTGAACATTTTCTGTTATCTACTCCTCTCCCCCCCCCCCTATCTCTTTCTTGGCCTCTCTTTTGGTTACTTCCCTCTCAACATTTTCTTTGGCACCCTCTCTTCAAACTACTAATGGATGTAATGAGAATCAAGCATTCAGGGGCCGGGAGCGAGCGAAGCACCCTGTATAACATACCTAAGTCTACTAATTGTATGGCGCTCAACACGTCCATAACAGAATCTGCCTTAAAATAGGTGTGAATGAAGAATGATAATGAGCACGGGACGATCCCTGGATATCTCATAGACACGCTAGGCCAGAAGTCCCGGGTTCGATTCTCGCGTCTAGCTGTCATTTTCAATTTATTAGAATGTTAAGAAGACATTCAAAACTTTACTTTTCTAAGTTTTATAACTTTTCTACCCTCCTTGGTGGCGTAGTTGGCTAACGCGCTGATCTGTTGAGCTGCTCGACTGCTGAGGACGGAGAGATCAAGGCTCGAATCCCGGTCGGGTGAATTGGGGTGGTTTTTCCTAAATGGCTTTCCACTCTCCCTCCACGCAAATTCGGGTTCACTTCCTCTAATTCAACCTTACCAATTCCTAATCCATTAGCGTAGAGTACTTAAAGCGTATAACCCGAACGGGTAGTGAGACACGGTGCTAAATAATAATAATATAACTTTTCTAAAAATATCATGGAAAGATGAAAATGAGTAAATTTTTAAGGACGTCAAGAGGAATGTTACATTTATGAGATCAAAGTAAATGACTGAGAATTTTGTTTTGTTTTAAACGCCGCGTCTTACTACCCGTTTGGGTTATAAGCCTATGTGCTAGTAGCTATTATGTGTTAGGGATCAGGACGGTTTAATTTAGAGTAAGCGCACCCGTATTTTCGTGGAGGTAGATTGGAAAACCATTTAGAGAAAACTACCCTCAGTGCACCTGACTGGAATCGAACCCCGATCTGGCAGTCTAGTCCAACACGAGAGTAGCACGTTAGACCATTGTGTAGAGATTAGTGAAGGTGTTAGTAATAAGGACGGTTAAATTAAGAGTAATCGTACCCACATTCCCGCAGAGCGAGGGTGGGAAAACATTTATTAAATAACCCCCTCAGTGCACACGACCTGGATTTGAACCCCAATATCTACTTCATCGGTAGTCCTGTATATTTCGAGCGCGACGCCTTGGAGCCATGTTACCACCGAAGCTGGTTATATTAATATTGTATGTATGGGGAAGTTAAAATTGATAGGAAATGTACGTACATTTGCGTAGAAGAAACCATTTAAGAAAAAGAAAAAAAAACCTTAGTACATCTAACCTAGATTTAAATTGTCAGTAACGAGGAGGTCTGGAGTTCTTATCCCTGCTAGGTTTACGTATTTGCTGTTTTCTAAACGGCTTCCAACGACGCAACTGCAAACACGGTTCCTTATTCTACTTCCCTCACTCCTCTCCCCTACTATTGTAAATATGAAGATATCTTGGATGGGTAGTAAGAAATAGTTCACGATAAAATATTTTTCATAAAGATTTCATTAAACTTACTTGTAAGGTGACCTGGCGGTCTAGGGGGTAAGGTGTCGGACTTCTGTGCTGGAGGTCCGGGGTTCAATCCTCGGTCCCGGCACATATTTATCTGATTACCAAACCCTTCCTTCACCTCTGACAAGACGTGTATTAATCACAACTTGTGAATGTGGGGAATGCCAGACCTCCACCGTGGTTCGGATCCCACGTTAAACTGTAGGTCCTCCATTTCATCTCACAATCACCCTACCATTACACATTAGCGTAAGTGCGTATAACCTGAACGGGTAGTAAGACGCGGTGCTAATAATAATAATAATAATAATAATAATAATAATAATATTTACTGGTAAATAGGATCATGGAAACGGAAGAGGCGAAGGAGAAAGAAAATGGATGCTAACGATATTGTAGCGTTTGTTTCGTGCGTTGGAGCCATTATCTTGTTCTGCTCTCTACTTACAAGGTTCTAATTTCCAAAATGTAATATTTACCATGTCCTTGAGTACACGGAGACCTGCGTTTAAAATCTCTATGAAAGATTCGTGATTCGAAGACAAGATAATTATATAATATCTTCAAGACCAATTAATTGGTCACCTTATACGTATCTGCAGCCGTAAAGTTAGGGGTTTAGGGGACGCGAAAAATAGGTCGGTATTTGTTATAGCAAAACAGTATTTTTTCCGAAAAAAATAATCAAATATTTCTCTATTAGAAACAAAGAGTTTAATTTTCCTCACACGGTGATATCAACAATTGTTGAATATCTGTCAAGGGTGTCCTGGAATTTAATGAAAACTTTTCCTCTTCATTTAAAAAGTTTATCATCTAATGCCGCCATGCTCATGACAGATATTCAACAATAGTTGATATCGCCGTGTGAAGAAAATTAAACTCTTTGTTTCTACTGGAAAAATATGATTTATTCCAACCAAAAAGAGTTTGGTTTTAAAAAGTGCGAAAAATCTGCCAATAAACTGGTTTCCCTTCACGCACACCTTAAGGGCGTGCTCAGGTTAGATGGTGAAAATCTTTGGCAGTACATTAGTTTGGTGTTTACTCTAATTTAAAAAAAAATTATTTTAACCTGGAACAATTATAGACTTTTAAACTTAGTTTAAGAATTGTAAATTTCCACTCTGTACAGTCCAAAGATCCACACATAATTTGATCATTATGGCCTAAATGACCGGGATACGAAAGGTAACTGGTCTAAAAGCGTAGAATGGATTTTCATGAATTGAATGATGTACTTCAACAGGGAAAGTCAACACAAATTGTATGGCCAATTGTATTTTCCTTCTCCCCTGTTCGTTCTCCTACAGCCAGATAGCTCCACATAGTGACGTTATAAAACCACTTGGTTTCTGGCGTCTAGGAATTTCCGATTGCCTGTACTAGCCTCCTTTTTTTTGTAGCACCACATCTTACTTTCCATTCGGGTTGTACGCCTTTGTACTAATTACACTAATGTTTAAGGAACTAGGAATGTTTAATTTTAAGGAAGTGCACCCGCATTTTCTTGGAGAGAGTGGTAAAAACAGTGCACCCATACCAGAATTGAATCCCGATCCCCCTATCATCGGCAGTCTAGTCCAACACAAGAGTAGTGAATTAGAGCACGAGGCCCCAGAAGCGGGATAATAGCGCCTTAAATGATTCGGGATGTCAGGACGTTCGCAACACAATCCGGTGTGCAGTTTACCCCTCTCCCTTCTAACCCCCTCTAACTTCCAACCCCCTCTATCTTTATGAAAGGTAGAAAGACTCTTATTTGTTCCGGGATATGTCTTTGTTTTTATTCCACTCATCCGACATTTCTTGTCTTTATATTTTCACTCGTTCTTCGCCACAGATCGCGGCGGGTTCCATTTCGCGTGTCAATTGCTCGCGTGACGTCACACCACCTTGGCCTGGCAGTGTGTGTATGTACAAACTAGCCACTACTAGTCCTTCCTATTTGCAGCATTGTTAGAAGGTCTGTCTTGCGAAAGGTACACTTCTCTTACCTTGAAAGGTGGCAGTCTTACCGTTATTGATTACACTATGACCCCATAGTTTATTCTGTACCGTGTATTATTATTATTATTATTATTATTATTATTATTATTATTATTAGCACCGCGTCTTACTACCCGTTCGGGTTATTCGCACTTACGCTAATGTGTAATGGTAGGATGATTGTGAGATGAAATNCACCGCGTCTTACTACCCGTTCGGGTTATACGCACTTACGCTAATGTGTAATGGTAGGGTGATTGTGAGATGAAATGGAGGACCTACAGTTTAACGTGGAATCCGAACCACGGTGGAGGCCTGGCATTCCTCACATTCACAAGATGTCTTGTCAGAGGTGAAGGAAGGGTTTGGTAATCAGATAAATCTGTGCCGGGACCGAGGATTGAAACCCAACCGCCAGCATAGAAGTCTGACACCTTACCCCTAGACCACCAGGTCACCCCACCGTGTTGTAGCTTATAGAATAGGTCCATAATGAAATATTTCTACCTTGCTTGGTTTCACTTGGTTTAGTTCATAAAATAGGTCCATAGTGGAATCAGTCCAGGTATTATTGCTAATTTGCTTAGTTCCACTATGGCGTATCTTATAGGATAGGTCCATAGTGTAATCGGCTAAGGTACGACTGCTACAGTGCCGTTACCACTTCTTTGGTTTTACATGACAGCAGTAGCTATCAGTGATGCCAACATTGTCTGAAAGTCACTTTTGTCAAAATATTTGGAAATAATTATTATTTGGTAGGTATTACTATTATTATCACTAAAAATATCATCAATACTTCCCTAAGGATTAAAGTAGAATTGTATTTTCCATGATCATATTAAAGAAAAAAATATTCTAATTAATCCATTCTAGTTTTTTCTTTTAACTTTTGTGGCAACTACAGTTTAAATAGAGCGTGAAATTTTACATTTAATGGTGTTATATTCAGTTATTTATATTTTTATAACTGGCCTCACATATCTTTAACAGAAATAATAGGTGACCTGGCGGTCTAGGGGTAAGGTGTCAGACTTCTGTGTTGGCGACCGGGGTTCAATCCTCGGTCCCGGCACAGATTTATCTGATTACCAAACCCTTCCTTATCCTCTGACAAGACATGTATTAATCACAACTTGTGAATGTGGGGAATGCCAGGCCTCCACCGTGGTTCGGATCCCACGTTAAACTGTAGGTCCTCCATTTCATCTCACAATCACCCTACCATTACACATTAGCGTAAGTGCGAATAACCCGAACGGGTAGTAATACGCGGTGCTAATAATAATAATAATAATAATAATAATATAAATAAATTGTTTGTGTTAACAAAGAGAAAAAGACATACAGAATGTTTGGAAACTAATATACAATTTAAATTTTGTAAGCCCGAGAGTTAATACTAAAGGTCGCTCTTAGCCAATAAGATCGCCCACGTCATAAACCGTCAGTATCATTTAATTGCATTGCGCCATATGTGTTTTTGAAAGTAAGGCCGTTTTTAAAGAGCTCTTGCTTTTGATAATTAATTTGTTTATTAAACAGCAAACGATACTTTCAAAAGAAAACAAATGATCAACGGTTATTCTTATAACAAAAATCTAACCATTTTAAATATACATTATAACAGTTAATTATCATATAAAACACAATTAATAAAACCACGTGCATTTGTCCACAAGTTGAAGCTAGCAAAATACTTTATTATTTGAATATGTAGGTGTATCTGAGTTAGTGTTAGTAATTTTATTATAAATTTTAATAATGCAGTGTCTGTTTTGTAATATTAATTCGGCTGGCTACCTACCTACTACCTAGTATTCCGCGTGTTCTTTTGTGTATATTAGTTCGGTGTGTGAGCGTGTTATTCTGGGAAAATATACGGTTTTTAGTTATCTTTAAATATTTATTCTTCCAATATAATATTGAAGCGCGTGATAAAAAAATAGCGAGTGTTTTTCAGTGATCAATATACTTTATTATAAAATTAAATTATTTGTATCAAGACTATAAAATATATCTTTTAACCCCAAGTTTGTGTTGTGTTGACCACTAGGATAAACCTCAAGCTTTTGGAGTTTTTATTTATTAAAAAAACCTGAAGTACAGTTATTATAACAACAAAATGGATCAAGTTGAAACTCCTGGTAATATCAGAAAGAAACAACCGACTCTGGAGTGTCTGTAGAGACTCTTTGTCAGGTAATCTACAGAATGTATCACGAAGGTCCGTGCAAATGCTTATGTCAACTTGTATTGTTTTACCCCTGTTGGTTCTTTAAAGGTTAGGTTTTGATAGTTTGCGATAGTTGGTACTAAAAAAGGATAACTGATTTATAACCTACATATAAATAAAGCTGACTTTTCATGCATAAATAAACTAACCAAACAAACAATATGTAAATAAAGAAAAAAAAGTTTTAAATTATCATAACGTTGGTAAGTTATAATTTCACGTGTCCTTGTGAGTAGAATGACAATGTAAAACTATTCATTATTCGATATTTTATCCCCCCCCCCCAAAAAAAAATCTCTTATAGCCTATGTACAAGTTTTGGCTCTCCCTCCCCTTTTGTTGGCAGGCTACTTTCTAATCCAACCCTTATTCAAGGGGTAGGCTACAATAAATTACCCAACCTTAACAATTTTAACATTATTCGATGTATATTTATTCAATGATTATTTATAAAAAATAATAATTAATACTAGGCTTAACATCAACATTTCAAGGTCAACAATAAATAAAAATTAAAAACATAAATAAAACTGTAATATATGTTTCTTGTGTAGACCTAAGTTTTGATTTTCAAAAGTGACAGCTGCTAAACACGTGTTTTTACAGATCATATGGTGTGGCGTAGGGATACATAATTTGGTCTGGTAACTTGTACTAGCTGTCAGGCAGCACCAAAGAAGCCATAATTGGTCTATACCTTGTTTTGTACATTATGGTGTAACTTAGGTCCATAGTGTAATAAGTCAAAGTAAGAATGTTACTTTTCAAGGTAAATTGAGTATTCATATGGAAACTTAAGATTCGTGAATTCTCTTTTAAACTTTAGATAGAAAGGTTTCCAACCGACGTATCTTAAAGTTTCCCAAATATTTGGTGCATTAGTTGCATCGCCGTTAACAAAATACATGTCATTTACGGCGAGCATTTACAAAACTTACCCCGACGAAACATTAATATAGTTTTATCTCGCCTATAATTATTCCGAAAGTAGACTAAACTTAAAATAAACTTCATTTTTTTTCTCTCTCTCTCTTTTTCTCAGTTGTTGAGCAGTTACTGTTTCATTCTCTAATTGTCCTCGTTGTTAAATTGTTTCAAAAAGTAGCCCCCCCCCTCTCTCTCGAGCACTTGGAATAAAACAGATCATTAAGCCTCGAGAAAAGTTTTCGTTAAGGAAACGACTTGACATCATTCCAAATCTTGCCAAAAGGAAATTTGTTTTAGACGGTACTTACCAAGCATTTTGGTTCATTTATTTTCTTAAAATATCCTTTCTATTACAGGCATTTAACACCGTAGGATTTGGGTTTCAAGAGCCAAAGATTTCCTGGCTACAGATGCAGAGGTCGAACTCAGGGCCCTTGGCTTATTACGCCAATGCTATGACTACCGAGTTATCCAGGAATAGGCTCTTTTTTTTTAAGGCAGAGTTTGTGATTGACGTGCGGAAATCGTTAGTGTAATAAACCAAAGGTCCCGGGTTCGATTTTCCTATCATGGTGTCATTTTGGAATTCGTCTTTTTCTTAAGGCAGAGTCTGTGATTGACGTGCGAAAAATTGTTAGCGTAATAAACCAAAGGCCCCAGGTTCGATTCTCCTACCCTGGTGTCATTTTTCAATTTAAAGAATATATTTAAATGCGGCTCTGACCGGAACTAGCACTTACAGTAGCGTGGCTATTATTTAATCCATCAAGTCATGGAAAATAGTTTTATGTTCAATCCAGTTAACGCCAAACTCGTGTAGGCTTCCTATTAAAAGTTTTGCCTGTATTTAACCTGAGTGCAACATCTAACTGGCGATATTTCATTAACTTCAGGAAGATTGTTTATCTGAAAAAAGTATCTGGTTCAACCAACAGCAAGGTAGATAATTTTTTAAGGGATTTTTTTTTGTTTCCGTCCATTTATCAGTAACTTAATAATAATTGCTGGTATCTCTTCCAATATTACCTTGGCACACAGCAGTATCCACACGTACAAAGGCGTCAGTTTCGTTTTGTCTGGTTTTCCGGTGACTAGGAGGTGAGTTTTAATCAATTCTGGAGGTCCTTAGTTGTTTTTTTCCCTCCTAAAATGGTTTTACTATTATTTCTTCCACAAATATGCTGGTACATTTCCTCTTATCTCCCTCTTATGTGTTCTTATCGTCATTAAATGAAAATATGCGGTAAGCCCAGATGGGTAGTAAGGCATAGCACACCCACAAATAAAAGTATGCTAACAACATTGTTTTTAAACAAACCAATATTTATGTGTTTTTTTTTACTTTATCATCGCGTCTTACCACCTGTTCAGATTATACACATACATTATAATATTCTAATGGGGTAGGGATGAATAACGTTGAATAAGTGTACCAGCATTTGCATGAATTGAAAACACTCTTTGTACATCCGATAGGCACTTGAACTCCGATATCCCCACATCGGTGGCCGAGTATATTGCGAGGGTGACGCCTCAAGTCTATTTGACCACCGAAATGGGTAAACCAATTTTAAAAATATAGAGATATATTATTGTTTGGCAAATTTAAAAGTGTAAAGTGTGCAAATTTCTCCCTTAAAAATGTCAAATGTTCGCCCTTCACGGTACTCTCCAAACAATATTTTTTTTAAAGCGACACTTGGAGAAAGTTTTATTCCTCTCTTTCTCTTTAAAAGAGTGCTATTTTGTGTGTTTCCCCCTTCCGCCGCCGCTAGGAAATTTCTTTTGGTTTCTCTTTGGTTGAAGTCAAGTTACCTCTGAGTTCGTGTTCTCTTTTTGCCCAGTTATTTATCGCCGCTCCTCAAGACGTAAAGGTCCCTATGACGTCACTCACGAGGAACTTCCTGAGAAGTTAACCGAGAACATATATCTGAATAGAAGTAGCATGGTATGGGGAGGAGGGAGGGGGCCTCGGAATGACCTTGGGGACAGAAACTTGTCATCTTTGTCGATGTTATTTTCCTGCCTCACACAACTACTTAAATATTTTGTAGGAGAGGAGAATTAGGTTAATGGTTTTTACTTTCTCATATGGAGAAAATATTGATTGTAATCTGGAAAAAATGTTTGACCTTGATATGAAACGGTTTTATTGAATTCGTTAAAACTTTATATTTTTCCCTAAAATTTGCCATTGTTTATTAATCATAACTTTTTGAAAATTTGATTTTTTTTAAATAGTGTAAACGATATTTTTAAAATGCGTAACTGTGGAGTATTTTATTTGATAAATATGAATGTAGCTTAGTTCGTCGAAAAAATAAATTTGTAGGTTATTTTACATAAATGACTAATTTTTGAATTTATTTTTATTTTTTAAATGACTTACATTTATCCTTCTGTTCAAAATGTATGTCTATTAAAGTGTTTCAAATAATTATAAAATAAAGCGTAAAATTTATTTAAAAGTAGTTTATTAAAAACCAATTATATATATATTTTTAATTATTTTTAATTTCAACAAACCATATGTAATATTATGTAATGTACCATTTATTTGTTAATTATTATATCTAATACCTGCGTCAGAGCACACGTGGACCTAGCGTCGATATCGTCTTGTCTGGCTTGCTGGTGACGGGAGAGGTCAGAGCTCAAATCCCGGCTGGGTGTATTAAGGGTGGGTATACCCTTTCACAGGGACAAATTAACGGCCAGGGAATGGGGGTTTAAAAAAAATATTTACGTCAGTTAATAAGTCGTGAAGCCACTTCAATGGCCGCAAGGTCTAAGGCGTTATTCTCACAGGAGACTATAGACTATTGACGACGGATATATCGAGGTTAGAATCTTGGTTGGGTGTACTGAGGGTGATTTTTCCAAAACAGTTTTACACTGTTCCTCCACGCAAATACGGCTACAATTACTCTAAATTCAACATTCCTCCCCCTTCCTTCGCCTCTGACAAGACGTGTATTAATCACAACTTGTGAATGTGGGGAATGCCAGTCCTCCACCGTGGTTCGGATCCCACGTTAAACTGTAGGTCCTCCATTTCACTCACAATCACCCTACCATTAAACATTAGCGTATAACCCGACCGTGGTTCGGATCCCACGTTAAACTGTAGGTCCTCCATTTCACTCACAATCACCCTACCATTAAACATTAGCGTATAACCCAACCGTGGTTCGGATCCCACGTTAAACTGTAGGTCCTCCATTTCACTCACAATCACCCTACCATTAAACATTAGCATATAACCCGAATGGGTAGTAATACGTGGTGCTAATAATAACATTCTTCCTCCCTAAAACATGTGTGTATCCCGAACGGGTAGTAAGACGTGGTGCTAAGAAAAAAAAAAGTACAAGTAAGAGAAAAATATATTTTTCGGATCTTTTTCATAGTTTTCTTGTCAACGATAAATGTTTTCCCATCCAAAAAGAAGTCAATCAACATTTAATTTATTCTCTTGTCAACTTACTCTATTTTTTCACAGGGAAGGAGGAGATAACCCTGAATGTGTTCACATAAAATAAGGACAGAGCGATCGAGAGATATGGATAAAGAACCGAAACAAGAAATCCATTTGTATGAGGTCCCTCTAGTCATCTTATGCTTCCCTGATACTTGAGAAAAGAGTAGGACCCACTTCTTGCCTTTTATGAATACGTAAGGACGATTCCTTCCTCGCCTTCGTTTTACTGTCTGTGTAAAACTACTCTTCACCCCCTGCCACCCTCTTACAATTCGAACCTTTCCACGAGGAGGGGGTGTTCAAGGAGAGCATCCTCTTCTGCAGATGCAGCCCCCCCCCTATTTCCCCCTCGAACACCCATCCCCTTTCAAACATAAATCTTTGAGTAAGCCAACAAAGTCGACAGCGACTTGAAGACGACGAGGCGACTTTTCCTCGCCGGGTGGTGAGAAGGGGGGGTTGGTTTGGCGGGAGAGGGTTGAAGGGGTAGCTTATATACCCTTATCTACACGGACTGCTCCAAGGCAGAGATGAATAAAGCTGGGATCTTGTACGTCTCCAGGGACGATCGAACCTGGTCGCACCATATCTACATTCCATTTCCCGTGGTAACCTTAACTAGATGTCATTTCACGTATTCATACGTCAAGCCACGTGATCAGCAGCTGTAACTTTTGGTAGATATTATCAATATCAATAAAACAACAACAATAATAATATAGTAACACCCGTTTCATTGGCCACGTAGTTTAACGCGCTACTCTCGTGTTGAATTGGACTGGCAAAGACGAGGATATAGGGGTTCGATCCCCGTAGCTCCACTGAGGGTTGTTTTTCCACTCTCCCTCCTCGCAAATGGGGTATATTTCCTTTAAAATGAGCCTTACTACCCGTTCAGGTTATACGCTTATGCATTAATTACGATAGCGGTTCTAAGGATTAGCATGGTTATATTTAGAGGAAGTGTACCTGTATTCGCTTGGAGGGAGAGTGTAAAACCATTTAGTTAAAAACCATCCTCATTACTCCCGATTTAAATCCGAACCTCGATCTCACCGTCATCGGCAGTCTAGTCTACGGCGAGAGTAGCGCGTTAGACCACGCGGCCACCTAACCGGGTCTGAATTATAAAATCAGTAACAAACTTTATCGCCATCTTGTGGGTATGTTGGCTCAGTGATGCGATGGTTTGAATTGTAAACTCTTCTACCAGTTGCTCCATGTAAATGAATACTAGACGGAGAGTTCCTTTCGTCCATTTTCTCTCTCTTTTTATCTTTTTTTTTGAAACATAAGATAACGAAACATAAGAAAATACATGCGTTCGTTTTAAATCTTCATTTTAAATGAACGTGAAAAGTGGTTGGGGAAAAAAATAGGGGGAAAGCATGAAAGAAAGTTACAGTTAATCAAGAAATTGGCGTACGTGACTTTCTAAACGAATCACATATATTAAAAAATGTTTGTGATTTTAAATATTTTTAGCAAAAAAAAAAAAAGTAGTCCGGGTAAAACGTATTTTAGTTACAGTAATCTTTATAAATTAAACATTTACTTTTTTTAATTATAACTACCCACCTCGGTGTTCGAATAGTCTAAATGTTACCTACACCATCTGGTAAAGATCCCATATACTAAGGGAGTTCAAAAAGTGTTGTTGTTCCCCGATGCCTTCCAAAATGAATTTCTATGAGCGAGCTCTAAAGAGCCTACCAATTTTGCCGGTAAAGGTATTTTCACATACCTTCCAAGGGTTCTTTTACATGCCCACAATCGACATGGGGGACCGACGGCTTTACTTCTCCATCCAAAGGAAGTTGTGCTACGGATTGTTATCGTTACATAAAAATCCGTCAACCTCAACTGGTTTTGAACTCGTGAACATCGGGTAATAAGGCAAGCACTTTACCTCAAGACCCCTGAGGTCTTAATTCGTTTATATATATGTATGTATATATATATATATATTTTATTGCCACGTCTTACTACCCGTTCGAGTTTTATGCTTATGTACTAATCACGGTGATGGTTTTAGGGATTTAGAATGTCATATTTATAAGAAGTGTACTCGCATTTGCGTAGAGATAGAGTGGAAAACCATTTTGAAAAACCCCACAATACATCCGACAGAGATTCGAACCTCAATCTCCGAGTCATCAGAAGTCTACTCTACCGCGAGAGTAGCGCGTTCGACCATGTAGCCGCCGATGCGGGATGTATGCTAATAGCTACTAGCTTACCCAACCTAACCTGCTACCATTTGGAGGTTAGGTTTGTTTCTAGTTCTGGTCGGACTGGAGCTTCGCGCATAATCTTCTCGATTCCCTCCCCTTGTATCAGCTCAATTTTCCGGAATAACTCTTCTAGGTCACGTGTTATGATTCCGGTCACGTATTCTCCGTGAGGCGGCCTCCCATCCAGAGGACACAACGACGGGTCAGTGAACAGCGCTACCAACCTTTTCCACCAAAATCCCACTAAATTTGCACTGGATAAAGTTAGATTTATTTTTTAATGTCCCAATATAAACTTTTTTAGCTTAGGGAATAAGGTATATTGTGGAATGCCAGGCCTTCACCGTGGTTCGGATTCCACGTTAAACTGTAGGTCCTCCATTTCGTCTCATAATCACCCTACCATTACACATTAGCGTAAGTGCGTATAACACGAACGGGTAGTGATACGCGGTGCTAATAGTAATAATCTCTATTAGAAAATAAAGTAAGAATTTAGCCAAGTTTGAATTATTGTCTTCAATATATATTCAAAATAAAATTATTTGCCAAAATTACTAACTTTAGATAAATAATATTCCAAAACTAATAGGCTATTCTTAAGTCATATTTTCATTTGAAAACCCTTTAAAAACCCTAATCACATTTTTTTTAGATGTAAATATTGAATAATTTTTGCTATATCATTAGAGTTATTTTATATTTATAAATAATATATATCAAAAGTGTCAAATGCAGATCAGATTACTTGGCGTATTAACATGTAAAGTTAGATCAAGGTTTTTTGGCTACCATATGTGGTCATAACGCGTAGAATATTTTTAGAACCTGCTTGAAAAAAAAGTAGTAAAGCCACTATAAAAAAACTATATTTTTATTTAGAAATTTTATTTTAAAATTAATATTATTATTATAAGCACCGCGTCTTACTACCCGTTCGGGTTATACGCACTTATGCTAATGTGTAATGGTAGGGTGATTGTGAGATGAAATAAAGGACCTACAGTTTAACGTGGGATCCGAACCACGGTGGAGGCCTGGCATTCCCCACATTCACAAGATGTCTTGTCAGAGGTGAAGGAAGGGTTCGGTAATCAGATAAATCTTTACCGGGACCGAGGATTGAACCCCGGCCGCCAGCACAGAAGTCTGACACCTTACCCCTAGACCGCCAGGTCACCTTAAAATTAATAAAATTGTTAAAAAAATTCTAAGTATTTTTTTGTGATTGATGAAACAACAAGTAGTAACCTGCCAAATCCCACTCTATTTAGTGGGAGAAAGAGAAGTTAAGTTGGTAACGTTGTTGAAGAGGCACGAAGCTAGGACTGTTAAGAGTGATGTGTAAGGGTGGGGCGTGACGAGGGGAAGGGAAGGTAGAAGAGGAAGATTTGTGCCCTGTAGAACACGGGGGATCATCCATTACCCATCCGACCAGGAGAGTTTTGTTGACGATGTCCCTGGGACATAAGCGCTCTGCCCGGGAGGTGGATCGTCCCTTTACGTCACAACAAAACATAGCTTTCTTGTAAAAGAGAAAGGGGGGCGGGGGGTGATATTTTGTGTACTTATGTTGAGAGAGAGTTTTTTTTGTTTTTTTGTGAGCTGTGAGAATATTACCAAGCGTGGTGTACCGTGCTTTAATTGGACAGTTCTTGAGGAAGAGACTGTTGGACACTTCCTCTTTCGGATGTTTCAGATTTATGTTTGTGTGTGCATGCAAAAGAAGTTTAATATAAGTCAAGTAGCTTCAAGTAAGCTTCACTTTTTATTACATTTATCCTTTTACTCGATGATTTTTCTAGAAATAAGCGTTTTGAAAACACAACGAAACTTGAAACTACTGACGAAGATCATCACAAAGTGTAATGTGTATATTGATGAAGTACGTCACACATATTAATGTGTATATTGATGAAGTACGTCACACATATTAATGTGTATATTGATGAAGAACGTCACAAATATTAATGTGTATATTGATGTAGAACGTCACACATATTAATGTGTATATTGATGTAGAACGTCAAACATATTAATGTGTATATTGATGTAGAACGTCAAACATATTAATGTGTATATTGATGAAGAACGTCACACATATTAATGTGTATATTGATGAAGAACGTCAAACATATTAATGTGTATATTGATGAAGAACGTCACAAATATTAATGTTTATATTGATGAAGAACGTCACAAATATTAATGTGTATATTGATGTAGAACGTCACACATATTAATGTGTATATTGATGAAGAACGTCAAACATATTAATGTGTATATTGATGAAGAACGTCAAACATATTAATGTGTATATTGATGTAGAACGTCAAACATATTAATGTGTATATTGATGTAGAACGTCACACATATTATTGTGTATACTGATGAAGAACGTCAAACATATTAATGTGTATATTGATGTAGAACGTCACACATATTAATGTGTATATTGATGAAGAACGTCAAACATATTAATGTGTATATTGATGAAGAACGTCAAACATATTAATGTGTATATTGATGTAGAACGTCAAACATATTAATGTGTATATTGATGTAGAACGTCACAAATATTATTGTGTATACTGATGAAGAACGTCAAACATATTAATGTGTATATTGATGTAGAACGTCACACATATTAATGTGTATATTGGTGAAGAACGTCACAAATATTTTTGTGTATACTGATGAAGAACGTCACACATATTAATATTTATATTGATGAATAAAGGCACAAATATTATTGTGTGTATTGATTAATAAAGGCACAAATATTAATGTGTATATTCATAAATAGCGTCACAAATATTGATGTTTATCCTGATGTATTATCTTACCATTCATATATATATATATATATTTACTGTTTACACCTAAGAATATTTTGATCACTTACAAATATAACTTTTAGAAGTCTACGCGGCTTTCTTATCGTCCAACGAGTCGTAACATTCACTCGTGCTAAAAGCCTTTTAATTATCATAATACCGAATATCTTGGATGGGTAATAAAGCAGGAAGAAAATAAAACATTATTGGGATAAATGATAAGGTATATTGTACCCGAATTTGCGCGGAAGGAGAGTGGTAAACCATATAGGTAAAAACACTCTCACAACACTTGGCCTGGTTTGTCAGTGACGGAGGAGGTCGGGATTTAAATCCGGTTGGGCGTATTGATGATTTTTATCTCCTAAAAAAAAATTCCACGCTTTCTTCACGCAAATTCTGATACACTTTCTCTAAACTCAACTTTCTCATATCTACCCAATTAAAATTAATTATGTGCACAATAGCCCGAACGGGAAACAAGACACGGTGATCGAAAAAAAAACATTGCAAGAAAGAGAGAGAGAAAGAAATATCCTTACTAAAGAGGACGTTGATCAGGATGAATAGCCCGCACGTTCATCTGTGCACGTAGTCCCGTGATGTGCGTCGGGGACTCTTTGAGATGAAGCGATCCTCGTTCACTTTATCATCCGAGTCTCTTCTCAGACCCCCCCAACCCTGTGCGCGTTGGTTCATTTCACGCCTGTCGTCCTCCGTGAGAATAACCCTTCATGCTCAGTAGAGAGTGAGAGAGAGAGAGTGAGAGAGTTCGTCAGATCCGCTCATGACGGGAAGGACTGATGGGGGATGACTTTTCGACAAGAGCCCACTGACTGATGAGATATGTAAAGTAGACATCACGTTTGATTGGTCAAATCGCGATCGATTGGGGGAGAACGGATAACAGGTAGAGTTTAAGGTGAGAGAGAGTATGGAACGCGAGTTAAGGGCTGAATTTTTGCAGTTTTTATTTCAACACTTTTTTTTTAATAAAAAAAAATATTCCTCCTATAAAAACATAAGAGTTTAATTTTCTTCCCACGGTGATATCAACAGTAATGGTTAAATATGTCACGAGCATAGCAGTATTAGATGGGAAACATTTCAAATGAAGATAAAAATTTGTCGTTAAATTCCAGGACACCCTTAACAGATATTCAACAACTTGTTTACATCACCATGTG
>CABFVX010003858.1:42619-57371 GCA_902151425.1 Timema shepardi | reverse complement strand
GGGGGGGGGGGGAAATTGAACTTTCTGTTTCTAATCAGCAGTTTTTATTTATTTTGGCCAAAAAAAATATGTTTTGTTATAAGAACTGTAAAAATTAAGCACTTAATTCGTGGTCCACAGCCATGTCACCATAAACAAGTTCTGAATACCCTGACTCTGACAACATACCATCGAGAAGAAACCGTGAATTACAAATTAAAATACGAGTGAAATAGTTGTTTTTTTAAAAGGAAGCTAGAAACTCCCTTTCACACTTGATTCTATTTAATTGGTCACGCCCATAACAATTAATACCCCTTAAAAGTGGCGCACGTAGCTAAAGGAGGAGGAAGGATTTTTATATGTATCATATCTGTGTTAATAACCGGCTCACCATATTTTAAAACAAATAGAAATAAAGGGTAAGGAAATCAGAGATGGGTTGAATCCTGTATTTTTCAAAACAAAATCTTCAATTTTCTTTTGAAACTTTAGAAATGTACAATTTTATTTAAAGTAAGAATATTTTTTTAAAGGCTATTTAATGGCTTGGTGCTACCGACAACTTCCATTTCGTTTATCATATTTTTCATCTAAAAGATGAAACTTTTTAAAATAATTTATATAAATACAATTGTATCCTTTTTTGTTAGCTTGTTACCTTCCCAGCTACATAAGTCTATATAATTTTTTGTGTGATTTTACGAATCTCGATTCTCTCGGCAATGAATTTGAGTAATCGGAAGAGTCAAGCGTCTCCCCCCCCCCCCNCCCCCCACACACACACATACATACTTCCCTGTCCTTGCATACTCCCGTCGCTTCAACAAGGTCCATACACCGAGTCATACATGCTCTTTTATTATTAAAACTCTTAATGTTTCTCTCTTTAACACATTCGTCTACAACATTTAGCCACGTCTTACATAACCTACCCCTTCCTTTTGATCCACACACTCTACCTTCATATATTTTCTTCGTCACTCGATCCACACTCATCCTCTCAACATGCCTAAACCCACTTAAGTCGTTTCTTTAAAGCATCTATAAAGGGAACCAATATTAATACTAAGTAGTTGAGTTTGACTAAATGTGCCAAAATTGACACCAGCAGAAAGCACCTCCACCTCGAATGAACCCCCGAAAGAAGATTTAGCAACCTTGTGAGCTGCCCGATTAGAATCTCGCGATAATCCACACCGGTATAAAAGGTCATCTAGTCTGTTTTGTCGGTGAATGTGAAGTCGGGGCTTAAATCGCTTCTGGATGTGTTAATGCGGGTACAATCATTCAAAATTCAACCTCCTTATCCACTTCAATGACCGAATTTTTTTAGAGCATCACTTTCGAGTTAGGCTGGCCTGCTGTAGAGGGGAAGATTAGGGTTCGTGTCCCGGTTGGTTCTAATAAGGGTGGTTTATTCCTAAATGGTTTCCCACTCTCCTTCCACGCAAATACGGGTATATACCTCTAAAATGATTCCTTCTACATCCCTACCCCATTAGAGTAATTATATATATATAGTGTGAACAGATTGTAAGACGCGATGATTATAACAAAATCCTTGTTCCCTTTTCCAAAAGGGGAATTAAATGCGTAAAGACTGATTGAGTGACGAGACTTCGAACCCAAACATATTTAGGTTACGTACACAAATATTGTTCACTTGTTAGAGTACCCAACGTTACCTGATAGAGATGTTTGTGGTTTAATGACTGTACGTAGAAGGTTAAAAATAGTACCTTTACAAGCCCTGCGTTGGCCATAGCCTTTTTTACTTCATACACAGTTTTCGAATTAATTATTTTAAATAAATTCAAAATTTTAAAATTCCAGCTTTGCGGTGCACATGTTCGTGTACAGGGGCTACTAATTTTTAAATTCTCGGACCTCAGCGTGCGGTAGGTATCACGCAATGCTCATGATACTCTCTTCATAATAATATATTTTCAACCGTTAACCCCTGCATATATTAATGATACTATTATTGAGACAGTAATGCTAGGCAAATAGTCTACGTTGTTATGTTGACGGCGTTCCACTTGACCAATCGGCAGCATTTATCAATATCATAAAATATTTATTATCTAGAATTTTTGAAAACAGTTTTTTTAAATACTCTTTGTTTAAATTCCAAACAACCAGTATAAACACAAAGTTTGATTTTATTTACATGATAATATCAACAGCTATTGAATAACTTTCATGAACATTGTGTAATTTTACCAGAACATTTGCTCTTAATTTGAAAATATATTTTACAAATTCCACCATGACCATGACAAATATTCTAGTAATGTTATTATTATTATTATTATTATTATTATTATTAGTATCGCGTCTTACTACCCACTCGGGTTATACGCACTTACGCTAACGTGTAATGGTAGGGTGATTGTGAGATGAAATGGAGGACCTACAGTTTAACGTGGGATCCGAACCACGGTGGAGGCCTGGCATTCCCCACATTCACAAGCTGTGATTAATACACGTCTTGTCAGAGGTTAAGGAAGGGTTTGGTAATCAGATAAATCTGTGCCGGTAGCGAGGATTGAACCCTGGACCTCATAGCACAGAAGTCTAACCCTTTAACCCTATCCAAGTACTGTTAATATTATTGTTTTTAGAAAATTATACCAAGCCTATTTACTAAAACACTATTTTATTTAGTAACAAAAAACTATTTTATAGTTATAAAAAACTTCAAAAAAAGGTCTATCTTAATCATCCCCTATTGATTTATTCTAATGATGCACCTTTAAAAATAAAAGTCCTTTCTAAAAGTGTCCCAATGTCCACAACCAAACATTACCATCAAAAGGTTGGTAGAATGTATCCTCGCACTTCTGCCAACCCCCAGCCAACAACTTTTTTTTTTCGTCAGTAAAAGTTGTCAGTGTGCCCTTTCAGCTCGAACGACGCACACAGGCAGGCTACGAATAGTTATACTGGTTCGTCCCGACGCTAGACGTCCATAAAGTCGTAAAAAAATACATCTACGAAGAAACAACTCCCCCTTCCCCCTTCTTCTTGCTCCCATCACCCTGGCCGTAATGGCAGCGTTAAATTATTTCTTTAGGTTGTTTTTATTTTACATTCTGCCCCATTCTTTCCCACTTCTCTCTTTATATTCTTCATGAAGGATAAACGTAAGGAAACCGGTAATAAAAAAAGCGCCATTTTATTTTACTTGTTTTTTCAAAATTTAACCAAAAATCAATTTTTTGTTTTTAGATTTGAAACAAACCTCATCTTATGTCACGGGTGATTAAAGTTAAAATATTTTCAACACAAAATTAACGATATTGTTTTATGTTTGTTAGAAAGTACAGTTCAATTTTCAAATAAAGGCCTTTAACTAGCATCTGGAGAAGTTACCAGATCTACTTTCATGTATTTATACGTCATGTCATGCTGTCGCTTTTGATATTATATTAGTAATACCGGTTAACTAAAACTCCTAAAATAAATTTCATCAAATTAAGCTGTAAAAAATTAAGTTTTTTTTAAAAAGACCCTTTAAATGAAAATTGGGGGCTGTAGATTGTATTTTAATCTTTGTAATTCAAAACTTGACACTCCTAAAACCCGTTATAAATGATAAATTGGCGTTCGGGAATGGGGGGTCTGGGTGTTGTGTTTGTGGATTTTTTTCTTTTGAAAACAACTGGTGGTTAAAGCGTGGTTTAAGCTTATGATACAGATTTAATCTAATATCTGTTTTTTTTATTCTTAAATCTAAATAACATTTTTTACTTTCTCATATAGAGGCAATATTGCAAACAATAAAATTGCCTACTCTATACTCACCTCGGTGGAGTAGTTATCTAACGTGCTTGGTTCTTGTTGAACTAGACTGCAATGGATGGAGATATCGGGGTTCGAATCTCGATCGGGTGAGCTGGGGAAGTTTTTCCTAAATGGTGTTCTACCCTCCCTCCACGTAGATGGATGCGAGTTCACTTCCTCAAAATTTAACCTTACCAATTATTAACCCATTAGAGTAATTAGTATTTAAGTCTATAACCCGAACGGGTAGTAAGACGCGATGCTAAAAATTAGATTAAAATCTATATTATGATGGATCTTTAAGTTGTATCTGTCCCCAAGCTAAAAAAAAGTTAATTTTACAATTCAGTCTGTCTGTCTGTTTGTGTGTATCTAAAGTCATTGTTGAGATTTATAAATATATTTCTTTAAAACTCGATATTTATATGTTTTATGGTTACACCTCGAGATGAAATTTCGATTTCAGTTCTAGTTCTAATCTTAAGGGTATTTTACCAATGAATGGGGTTTATAAATTTACAAACTTTTTGAAAATGGCTTAAACGCTTTGTATCAAAATAGATATCTGGAGAATATTTAAAATGTTAAATAAAACTGTAAAACTTGTTTTTATGAAAAATAATTTAAAGTTTGTTTACTGCTGAACGAGTTTGGAAAATTTTGTTTCAAACTGTGGTTTCATAAATCCTACAATATTTATTTATGATAATCTTTGACTTTTATTTTTAGCTACATTCTTTATACCTCTCTATCAGTTATACTTATTAATTTTATTTCAAAGAAATGTATATAATGTTTTGACTAAAAATAACAGGAAAACGCTGAGTTTGAGTTTATTCGACTCTCGATAAAGCCGCTATACTGATGAATCCTATAAATCATTGTTCTATGCCTTAACTGTCTATCATTAGATATCTCCTTTACCTTTTTCACTATACTCTCATACCTCTCTCCCCCCTTCCCTCCCAACTCTTCTACAAGCCCCCCACCCCTCTAACATTTTCAACTTGCCGCTCTGTCAGTTTAAGACACGCAGGGGTTAAGTGCCCCCTTAAAACATCTGAAGTCATTGGAGTTGTTAAACATTTTCAGCATTACAGGAGACTTGGCTCTCTCAACGTCTCGGCAGTAAAGTTAAGTTAGATGGGGCTACAGGAGGTGAGAGATGGGTGATAGGGGGGTGGGGTAGGAGTTTTGGATCATTTTCACCGGAAATTTACGGCATCGATTTTATATACGTGTAAGTTGCGTTAAGACGTTCGTAAAGTTCACGTCATTTTGAGAAAATTGAATTCTCGATGGTTAGTTTAACTGTTGAAGTTGGAATTAATCTTTTATTTAGGTAGATTTAAAAAAAATTACTAACAAAAGTTTCAAACAATGTTTAATTATTTAATTTTCTACTCTGAAACGCTTGTATTATTAAAGAAGAAAGAAAAAAGTTAATGTCTATATAGGCTATAGCGTAACAATCTTACTTTGCATTGATCCACTATTGTATAGCTCCATCATGGAAAACTCTGTGGCCAATCGACACAAGTGGCGAATCGGCAATGAAAAATGTGGATAATTTGAGTTTGCCAGCTCTACCAGTAAAATAAACTTTTCCTGGTGTGTTATTTGTAACTTGATATTTCCTGCATATTAATGCTTCATTTCGCTTTTTGGTTGAGTCATTGACGCGACACTGTCATACTATACTCCTCTCTATTACCCTTCACCTACACTTCGTTTCATCTCTGCCTTCAGAAATAAGTACTGTCGAATTTAGAACTACATTATTTTAAGTTTTCGATACAAACAACTTTGATCATTTTTGACTGAGTAGTCACATTGTTCTAACAGAGGGTATGTGTGCTATTTTAAATGTTTGTTATATCAAATATTTTCTCTGTTGTTGTTTTTAAATTGTGTGGAGAATTTAACTTCTCATTCACCACACCTGTGGCAACATTGAAAACTATGTTGCCCACCTCTGAGATCATGGTGGAATAGGTCAAGGTAAGTGCTGATAACTTTCAAGGTAAACGGAATGTACTCTTCTATTGTGCCTTTTACAAAATGTATGCCCGAGAATTAATCGAAATAAATATATATTTTATGAGAATAATATTAGCAGAATTTAAATAAATGATGTGGCACAGCGCACAGACTTGTTCCCTCTTTTATCATAAACTATACATTTACTTAATAAAATTATTATTATTATTATTAGCACCGCGTATTACTACCCATTCGGTTTATACGCACTTACGCTTATGTGTAGTGGTAGGGTGATTTTGAGATGAAATGAAGGACCTACAGTTTAACGTGGGATCCGAACCACGGTGGAGGCCTGGCATTCCCCACATTAACAAGATGTCTTGTCAGAGGTGAAGGAAGGGTTACTTAATAAAAACTCGTGAGATTTGTTAAGCGAAATAAAAGATGTATACATTGGTGTAAATTGTAGAAAGATCGCACCAAAGATCATAAATGAAATAATATACACTGTTACAGAAAAGAGAAACACCTTTGTTCACCAAAAAACATAAGAATCAAATTCATTTTCAAAAACCTGAATTAAAAACTACATATATTATTTTACTTATAGCTCAGAAACAGTTGGTATTATAAAATAATATTTCAAATAAAAGATTTTTATTTTTAATAGTACTACTACTTTGCATTGATAAGTTATTTTTTATCTCAAATAGTTGCGGGGAAATTATCAAAAGTGAAAAATTACTCCTTATGTAAAGTACCCTAAAAGTAATTTCAATGAGAATATGAAAATCGCCATCTTGTTAATAATAATAATAATAATAATAATAATAATAATAATAATAAACAATGTCTAGATATACAATTTAATCAAAATTGTTAGAGCAAAGTTTGAGAAAGTCGATTTTTTTTTTCTCTTTTTGCCCCTCTGTAAACACCTATTAATTTAAGGTTAAGAACTTCACCCTTTAAACCAGTTTCATGGTCGTGTAACATGAATGACACAAAACAATAACAATAATAATCAAGCTACTAAAATGTTCTCGATGCGTGTCGGCAATTTGTGTAATGGCATTTCCGAATGTGACCTGTGAGGTTTGCTTGCCCGCCTCGCAGCTACGTTATGATAATTGCATAACATTTAGTTCTCGGGCGTTAAAAGACAAACTCCAACCTCGCGCGCGATTCAGTTTTGTGGTCTTGCTGCAAGAGCAGCTCAAGTCCAATTCTTCTTAGAGTGAGTTTAAAAAAAAGACACATAATCTTTAAACCAACCCTACATTGCAAGATATTATATTTGAAGACTGTTAAGAGCGTGATATTGAGGATGTCAAGGTGAAGTGAAATCTTCTTTAAGTGATACAAAAAAAATGATAAAAATATAAGGTTTTATTTATACTAAATAGGTAGAGGACTTTTTTTATCACTGCATATTACTGTCCGTTTGGGTTATACGCCAATGTACTGACCACACTAATGGATTAAGGAGGTTTAATTTATAATAAATGTACCCGCATTTGCACAAAGGGAGAGTGGAAACCCATTTTGGAAAACCACCCTCAGTAAACCCAACCAGTATCAAACTCCGATCTCCTCGTCTTCAGCAGTCTAGTCCAACACGAGACTAGCGCGTTAGACTACGTGGCCAGAGAAGCGGGTTATTTACGCTAATGGTTCTAGGGATTAGGAAGGTTATATTTAGAGAACGTGTACCCAAATTTGAATGGAGGGAGAGTGGAAAACCATTTTGGAAAAACCACCCTCAATACACTAGATCCTTTATTCTAACCTCGATCTCCCCGTCATCGGCAGTCTAGTCTACTACGAGTGTAACGCGTTAGACCACATGACCACCGAAGCGGTTGGTAGAAGATTTATTAAGAGGACAGTTTAGACGTGGACGAACTTGCAAATAATAATTTTTTCCAAACCATTGGGCGTAAGTAGTGGGTGCTCGTAAAAAAGAGGCAAGATTATCTACTGGTTTTTTCCCCCCTCTCTTCCTTCCTAAGGGAGGTTGTGATGGCTTCTTCCCAGTAGAAAAATAAAAGCATCAGAGTAATAGCATAATAATATTATCATTATTAGCACCGCGTTTTACTACCCGTTCGGGTTATACTCACTTACGCTAATGTGTAATGGTAGGGTGATTGTGAGATGAAATGAAGGACCTACAGTTTAACTAGATAAATCTTTGCCGCGACCGAGGATTGAACCCCGGCCGCCAGCACAGAAGTCTGACACCTTACCCCTAGACCGCCAGGTCACCAGCATAATAATAACAATAGCTAAAAACTACCCAATAAAACATTCCAGCACTATCTTTAACATTAATTTGTTTACCTTGTCAAAATATGGTATTGTATGCTGGAGGGAGGATAGATCATGGTTTATAACGTTTTACTTTAATCTCAAAAATATAAATGTTTGCTCAAAGCTTCGTTGAAATTTAAAAAAAAATCTTTAAAATGTAAACTTTTTAACTTGTCAGAAACATGTTGATAGCTTTCACCTATATTTTGGTGAAAATCATACTAAAAAATATCGAACCACTTATTAAATAATGCGGGATATATAAACACCTGCAACGCGTCCCATTGCTCTCCCAGGTAACAACCTTGGTTTAATTAACCTGTTAATAATAAAGGAGCACGTATGACTCTGTGTATGTATGTTGTTGAAGTGAAGGGAGTATTCAAGGATAGGGAAGTGTTGAACAAGTTAGCGAGGATGGAGTAAGTGCGGAGTTTTGTTTTTTTGAGCTGTATGCGCAGTTTCTTCCTGCCCCTTAAGAGAACGGCGTGATTAGGTGTGTATGTATTACCGATATTCACACAAACCTTGACACACGTCTTAGTTTCTAATATTTTCCCTACAAAATCTTGCATTATTTAAAGGAATTTCTTAGTAGCATATTGTTATGGGCTAATTTCATAGTCAGAATGCCTCAAGCGCAGTGCTCCAATACATACAAGTCGTACACCTACCTAACACATACAAGTCGACACCTACCTAACACATACAAGTCGACACCTACCTAACACATACAAGTCGACACCTACCTAGCACATACAAGTCGACACCTACCTAGCACATACAAGTCGACACCTACCTAACACATACAAGTCGACACCTACCTAACACATACAAGTCGACACCTACCTGACACATACAAGTCGACACCTACCTAGCACATACAAGTCGACACCTACCTAGCACATACAAGTCGACACCTACCTAGCACATACAAGCCGACACCTACCTAACACATACAAGTCAACACCTACCTAACACATACAAGTCGACACCTGCCTAAACTCGAATGGAATGGGCAAGTTTCACATATAAAACTAGCCCATTCCATTCTGATTTAGGTAGGTGTCTTGTATTTAGTATAGCGCTGCTCTTGTGGCGTATTAGGCCTGACTACGAAACTGGTCCATATAAAAGAATCCCCTTTAGTCTAATGTTGGGGAAAAAAGGCCTGGTAGAATTTATTTTCAAGCCAAGCTCGAATTAGTTTTAACTGTCGTAGTTTTATGCGTTTAAGAATCGAATATACAGTTTTTTTAAATTAGACTATAAATATTAAACCTTACAAAACATACATTATACAAAAAGCTAATGTGTTAATTTAAAATAAGAAAATGTGTTTCTTGAACTTTTCTTGAGACTTTGGAAATTGAGAATGATAGCCAAAAACTCATTTGCGTGCATCTAAGAGCTAGTTAAACACAGATGGCTGCAAAATAACTGGAGAGAGATATATTTTAAAACTTTATTTAACGTGCTATTCTACTAACCAAAAGCGAAAGTTTTCTAGATTTTTTAGTTCCGAATAAATTTGGGTTTAATAATATTTTTAGCTAAAGTTCTACTGTTATGACATTAATGATTAATGAATCAATATTGTCATTAGTGATTGAAAAATTAATTTATTCGTTTCTTTGATTTCAGAATACTTTCCAGAGTCGTGGAAGAGTTAACAGAAGTTAACTCTTTCTTTTAAACATCCATTGCTCGAACGGGGGCGAAAAAAAGAAGTTAAATGGTGAGTTCAGACTGTATTTAGTTAAATTATTTTTTTCAATAGAAACATATTCCAGACCAATATAAATGCTTGTATTTCAAACTAGGTTTTTCCCACGGCTTCATTCGCTTCAAATTCAAGGAAATTAAACTTTATTCTCAGAGAATCATCTCAAGGTGGAGATGTAGAGAATGCGAGAAAAACTTTTTTTGAACAAATAAATCAAATATTACTCTTGTAGAAACCTTGAGTTTAATTTTCTTCCCGTGGTGATATCAACAGTTGTTGAATAGCTTTAATGATAAGAGTGGCTTTAGATGATAAACTTTTTCAATGAAGAGAAAAAGTTGTTTCTTAAATTCCAGGACAGCCTAGACAGATATTCAACAACTGTTTATATCACTGTGTGAGGAAAATGAAACACTTTATGCTTCAACTAGAGAAATATTTGATTTCTTTTGACCAAACAAGTGTTTTAGTATAAAAACTGCCAACACAAAACACTGGCCTTTTTTCGCGTCCCCTTCACTCCCACCTTAACAATCAAAAACAAAATGTCAGACAGGCGCTAGGCGAAGAAAATGTTCTGTGTGCCTACGAGGCCCCATGACTTCCTATAGTCATGAACCCGATTACAGGCGACAACGTGCAGCGATGACACTATATATCCATCCGAATGCAGCGATAAAGTTTTATAAAATGTATGCCTGTCGTATTACCGAAGAAACCCGAACTAACCCCCACCACCACCCCTAACACGCTATCCGAATAAAGTGATATGCGTTTTATTCACACCAACCGGTCATAACGTATGTTTAATACTTACCTCCTATTTTTTACACTACTTTGGGTGACCTGGCAGTCCAGGGGTAAAGTGTCAGACTTCTGTGTTGGGGGTCCGGGGTTCAATCCTCGGTCCCAGCACAGATTTAGCTGATTACCAAACCCTTCCTTCACCTATGACAAGACGTGTATTAATCACAACTTGTGAATGTGTGGAGTGCTAGGCCTCCACCGTGGTTCGGATCCCACGTTAAACTGTAGGTCCTCCATTTTCATCTCACAATCACCCTACCATTACACATTAGCGTGAGTGCGTATAACCCGAACGGGTAGTAAGACGCGGTGCTAATAATAATTGACACTACTTCGCTCCAAGATATGATATTAAATCTATATTAATTTTACTGCTCATAACAGAAATTGTTCAAATCCCTTCATCCTATCTTAACCGTTTTAAATTTTATCCAACGATGTTTGAATTCCGGTCGGATCTACCGGAAGTTTTTTTTTTCCCCTAAAGTGTTTCTCAGTCTCCTTCCACACAAATTAGGTTATATTACATCTAAAATTCTTCCTTCCTCTTTCCTAACCCACTAGAGTAATCATCATATAAGCGTATAACCATAACAGATAGTAAGACGCGGTGATAAAATAATAAATAATCTTTGACCTGTTTTGTATACAGGATATATGGTTGTCAAAGAAACGCTGCTATAACTCTTAAATGGTTGTCAAAGAAACGCTGCTATAACTCTTAAATGGTTGACTCTATTATAAATATTATTATTATTATTATTTCTAGCGTTGTGTGATTGCTAATGTCCAAACTTCAAAGTACCGACATGTGTTTGTCCTCAGGCCGCAACACCCCACACGGCCGGGATTAGAGATCCTCATTTGTTTGGGGATGACGTATCGATGGTGACGTCACGCGCTGTTGTTTTTTTTTTTGCCTGTGTCCGGAAACATCTGTGTCCGGAAACACAACATATTGTGCTCATGTTGGGGCTGAGAGGACACAGAATCATAGAAGTATAGTACATCGTACCGTTTCCGAGGATGGTGTCGACGTACAGGCCTACTTTTACACCGGTAGCGATGACCGAAAGGTCGGAAAGCGGTTTTTCGGTTAATGTCGTCGGTGAAAATATAGAGATGGAATGGGAAAACGATTTTATCTTATATATTTTGCTAGCACCGCGTCTTACTACCACTTGTTTGGGTTATACTTTTATGTACTAATTACGCTAATGGTTTTAAGAATTATGAAGGTTATATATTTAGAGGAAGTGTACTCGCATTTGCGTGGAGAGTGAAAAAACCATTTTGAAAAAACACCCTAAGTACACCCGACCGAAACTATAACCTTTATCCCCCCGTCATCGGCTGTCTAGTGTACTGCTAGAGTGACGCCTTAGCCCATGCGGCCTCCAAAGTAGGTTTGTGTTGTGTTGATGATATAGTTGTTTGTTTAGTGTCATTGAACGTTTCCGGTTTGTAGTGAGGTGTGTGTGTGTGTGTGTGTGTGTGTGTTGTGTGTGTGTGTGTGTGTGGAGGGGATAAGAAAAAAACTATTTGTGATGGCCTCAGAAATTAGATTGGACCCCTTCTTTTTATCAAATATTTATTGTGCACTTTTTGGACCGACTGATTTTATCAGCACACACACTTTATAAATTAACTTAAATCTATAACTAACACAACACCCAGACCCCCCGACTGTTAATTCATAAATATGAATTGGGAAATATATATTTCACAAAGAGTACATTTTACGAGAATTCCGGGAATTGAACTTGGGACCCTTAGTTCAGTAGGAAGACACGTTACAGACTGAGCTAATCTTTTGGACTTTTTTTTTTCTAAATTAAAATACAAAACCATCACTGGCGGCTCCTAAAACATGTGCAAGGCAATTTGATAGGAATCAGTTTGGATCCAGCTTCGAAGTACATTTTCTAAAATAGGTTTTTAATAAAATAGCCTTAAATAAGTTTTACTCATAAAAACAAACATCGAATGGTTAATCACAATAATCTCTATATATATTCTAAACCAAATTGTTTAAATATATTTTAAAAAATTCAAATTTTTAAAAATAAACTATTTGTAAACTACTGTAAAATTATTTGATAATTGTAAAAATTAAAATGTATTCTTCCATTTTTTGAATTTTGGGCTTTACTACAATACTTAAGTAATTATTGTGCTAAATTTCGGCCTTATACCTTATCGGTAAGTTTGATATAAAAAAAACTCTGTACAAACAGACACCAAATGGCTTGTACTGTATATAGTCCAATTTTCTTAGAAATGGAAATCAAAAAAATAAAGTGTTTGTGGTCAATATTGATAACGTTTTACTATATTATTAGTGTTATTTAATAGGAATTAATAATATATATCAAAGGGGACAGCTGTAAATCATATGACTTGACGTATGAAGGCATTAAAGTAGCTTTTCTAGCTGTATTCCTATGAAAATTGAACTATAGATACTTGCTATACATCCTTGCAGACAGAAATTGTTAAGAACGCTAGCTAAGATATATATATATATATATATATATATATATATATAGGTGCACCCAGAAGGGGTAAGCGGGACATTTTCCCTTCCCAAAACAGCAAATATTTTCAATAAAAACTTTAAAATATAGCCTTTACATTCGACAAATCTTCAGTGATTTTTATTTTAGTTCTACTGCAGGGCTCATGCTCATATTGAGGTGTATTTTAGGGACTTTAAGGTACTTTCAGGGCAAAATAAAGGGGAACCAAAAAGTGAGCTCATAAAAACAATAGGCCTAAGCCAGTTAAAGTCATACCAAAAGATTTCTGTTAACTCAAGTTATATTTTTAGCTTGTATTTTAACTTTAAATCTACTTTTATTATTATTATTAGCACCACATCTTACTACCCGTTCGGGTTATATGCACTTACGCTAATGTGTAGTGGTAGGGTGATTGTGATATGAAATGGAGGACCTACAGTTTAACGTGGGATCCGAACCACGGTGGAGACCTGGCATTCACAAGTTGTGATTAATACACATCTTGTCAGAGGTGAAGGAAGAGTTTGGTAATCATATAGATCTGTGCCGGGACCGAGGATTGAACCCCGGCCGCCAGCACAGAAGTCTGACACCTTACCTCTAGACCTCCAGTTCACCAACTCTACTTTTAAGTTGATTTAATGTTTAAACCATATTAAACGACTAAAATAAGGTTTTTTGATTTGACCCTGGATGGTCAAAATACATAAATATACTGAGTACTCTTACACCTCTAATCGTTATTTATTTTTAATGTGTATTTCTTAAAATTATACATATCACATTTAACTATCGGCTATCATTTACATGTCACATCTTAGGCTAGCAGTTTTAAATTAGAAAAAAAGAAGAAAATTAAAAAGAAAGAAAAGTAAAATACTAAAAAGATAAATTTTGTATTTTTACTACTTTACTTTCTCTTTCTTGGCAGACCTATCAATAAATGGAGTTATTAATGAATATGGTTTTTTTTAATTATTTGCTTGTATATATGTTTACCTATTGGCCTTGCTCATTCGATTTCTTAAACTTTATATAACTCCAATAGCTCATGAGCTACCTGCAGTTCTTCAAAGCGGATGTAATACACGATGATGTTTGCTCAAGAAGTTTGTCAGCTGCAATCTTTTTCTGAACTTCTTTTCTTAGCAAAATTTGTCTTCATATAATCAAAATACTTCTTATTTTCTACACTTTCTACTCTTTAAGGTTTCTTATTTTGCCCTTTCTCTTTTTCTCTCCTCATATTCTTTAAGTCTCTTTTCTCACAGATTGGTTTCCTCTAAGTACTGATATTTTCTTGCATTTAGGGTATGAGTTCTTTTGTGATTGTAACACAAGCAGGATTATTGCCGTAAAACTTCAAGGCGTCTCTGATATTCAATTGTGCATTCGTCGGTGACCTGGCGGTCTAGGGATAAGGTGTTGGACTTCTGTGCTGGCGGCCGGGGTTCAATCCTCGGTCGCGGCAAAGATTTACTGATTACCAAACCACTTCCTTCACCTCTGACAAGACATCTTGTGAATGTGGGGAATGCCAGGCCTCCACCGTGGTTCGGATTCCACGTTAAACTGTAGGTCCTCCATTTCATCTCACAATCACCCTACCATTACACATTAGCGTAAGTGCGTA
>CABFVX010003858.1:22601-40161 GCA_902151425.1 Timema shepardi | reverse complement strand
CTGTTTGTAGGGTCCGCGGCACGCTAACATCTAAATTCAAACCTTGACTCAACCAGAAACTTCAATGTTTGTAGGGTCCGCGACACGCCAACATCTAAATTCAAACCTTGACTCAGCCTACAACCTCGCTGTTTGTAGGGTCCCTGGCACGCTAACATCTAAATTCAAACCTTGACTCAGTCAGCAACCTCGCTGTTTGTAGGGTCCGCGGCACGATAACATCTAAATTCAAACCTTGACTCAGTCAGCAACTTCACTGTTTGTAGGGTCCGCGGCACGCTAACATCTAGATTCAAACCTTGACTCAGTCAGCAACTTCACTGTTTGTAGGGTCCGCGGCACGCTAACATCTAGATTCAAACCTTGACTCAACCAGAAACTTCACTGTTTGTAGGGTCCGCGGCACGCTAACATCTAGATTCAAACCTTGACTCAGTCAGCAACTTCACTGTTTGTAGGGTCCGCGGCACGCTAACATCTAACATTAAAGCTGCCGTGTATAAACACAGGTTGAATAATTTATGAATCTACTGTTTTTAAATTCAAATAAATTAAATATCATCAATAATACTGCATCTACCTTCCAATACAAATCGGGTGTGCCATTAATATAAAAACGGACGTTATTTTTTATTATTAATTAAAATACGAAATAACGTAACACTTCAATATAACACCACAACTTGGGACTTCATAACTAACACCAACAATATGTAATATCACAACGTGGACAGTCGGCTATATATCTATGACTCGAACGTCCCACGAGACGCCTGGTGAACAGGCAGGCTTATGTTACTTACTATTCCCAATTACATTGCACATATATATGTTTGTATACATATGATTTATTTTTTTTTACTCTCGGTCATTCAATAGGACTCGATTGCATCTGGAATATAAAATGTAGATCCTGTATTGGAAAAGTGTTAAAACTGTGCTATGTTAGAGCTCTGTGTATTATTGTATCTGGTTTATTGTAATACTTTTTGAATATTTTTTTTTAAATCAAGAAGAAATATAATATGTATTTCTATATAAATGGATTTGTTTTAATTTTAACATACATACATACATGTAGGCCTATGTGCGAGTTATTTCTTTTTGATATTTTGATAGTATACTTTTTGTTTTACCTGTATTATTCCTATATTTATCGAATATGAATCTTACATTTTCTTTTGAGTCTCAAATCCAAATTCAAATACTTGAATTTTTAAAACTGTACCCTTTAAGTTAACGTGAAAATATTTTGAAAAAAATATTTTAAAAAGGTGTTTGTTGCCACTGATAAAAACACTCATTTTGTTTGCCATGTCTATTCAAGAAAAAATATATTTTTTTATTAAATTTTATTATAAGCCTGTTAATAAATGTTTGTACTTTTATTTTAAATTTTGTTACCCTAAAAACTACACAAGCTATTTAATTCCTTTTGACAATCACTTAAAATTGTTGTGTCTAGTCAAGTTCTTCGTAATTGTGTTAGATTTAACGTTATTAAATTTTTACGGATCTCGAATATCTCGATTTCCATAGGCTTCAAGGAATCGAGGACTCGATCCTCCCATATCTATCTATAAGATCTGGTCATGGTATAATCCTTCCAGGATAAACGGAGTGTCCATAATATTTATATTTATGAAATTATTTTGTGTTATGTAATTTAAAAATAATATATAGTTGTGTATGAAGGTCACATTTTAAGGAGGGAGTGAAGGAAACGCGAGTTAAGGGTGGTTGTTTTTGTAGGGTTTTTTTAATTGCAAAACATTTTCAGGCTAAAATCAATCAAATACTCATCCAGCATAAACCTAGAGTTTAATTTTTTTTTTCACCCAGTGATATCAACAGTTGTTGAATATCTGTCATGAGCATGGTGGCATTAGATGAGAATCTTTTTAAACAAGATAAAAAGTTGTCATTAAATTCCAGAACAATATTGACAGATATTTAACAACTGTTGATATCACTATGTGGAGAAAATTAAACTCTACGTATTTTACAGAAGAAATGTTTTATTTATCTGGGCAATTTTTTAAAATGAAAACTGCAAAAATACTGATATTTTCTAGCGTCCTCTGCATTCCAACCTTAAAATCGAAGCGAAGATTGAAACATACGAAGCAAAGTCGAAGAAAAAGTTGGAAATGAGGTTTCTGGTGTCACATAGCTTTGCTGGTCTAGGTAAAGATAAAGTCTCAAATAAAAAAATAAAAAAATAACTTTAGGTTGATACCTTAATATGTTTATGCTTATAGTCCAAGAGATATACCGGGTTTATTTACCCTAAAATACCAAAAGCGCGGTTGTGATTTTTGGAAAGCCTACCACTTCTGTATTCAAAATATGTCCGTCTTAGTAAAAATCAGTGGTAGGGGTATGAAAAGTGACGTCATCAACATGACTGTCATGTTATATTTACATCAAGGCATTACAACGGTTGTTATTTCTTACTGGCTAGTCACAGGGAGACAATTTTTTTTAATTGAGGATAATTAATGATAAAAAGTTTACTATGTCAAATTTTTACATAACATATGTAATTTAATCACTGGTTGCTAAAATAATGTTTAGTAGCTGTTTTGAACATAATTATATGTCATATTTATTGAGATAGCTCAAATATTTTCTTTTACTTTAGAAATGATTCCAAGATGTGGATATCAAAGTCGTCGGTGACCTGGTGGTCTAGGGGTAAGGTGTCATACTTCTATGCTGGCGGCCGGGGATCAATCCCAGGTCCCGGCACAGATTTATCTGATTACCAAACCCTTCCTTCACCTCTGACAAGACATCTTGTGAATGTGAGGAATGCCAGGCCTCCGCCGTGGTTCGGATTCCACGTTAAACTGTAGGTCCTCCATTTCATCTCGCAATCATCCTACCATTACACATTAGCGTAAGTGCGTATAATCCGAACGGGTAGTAAGACGCGGTGCTAATAATAATAATAATAATTTTCTACTTTATTGTAATATCTAGGATGCCTCGTACCCCATAATATTTACTTTCCGCAATATAATTCAATGAAATGTTAAGTGTTTTCCATCATTCCGCTCCACACTGAACAACGATAACAGCTGACAAAAACTGTACAACCATATAATCTAGGCATATAAATTAATTGAGATAATATTAGTGATGCTTGCTGTTTGTTAGGAGCGCTTTCATCGCGCCGGTTGCAAATATTTGCCTGGAGGTTCGCTAGGTACTCTATGTTTAGACTGTGGTACGACTACACGATATTTAATGAAATTACTCACTCCTGTCCTGACATTAAAACAAATTGCGTAACATGGATGCTTAGCATTTGTTTGATTAAATATACTACATAGGAACCGTCCTTGAGGTGGGGTGGAAGGGGACGCTAGAAAAGGCTTGTATGTTTGCAGTTTTTATATCAAAACTTTTTTTTTTTGCCAAAATAAGTAAAATATTGCTCCAGTAGAAACATAGAGTTTAATTGTCTTTCCATGGTGATATCAACAATTTATTAGTTAAATAATTGTTGAATATCTGTCAAAAGTGTCCTACAATTTTATAACTTCTTTACTTCATTTATAAAGTTTCTCATCTAATGCCGCTCAGCTCATAAATGAAAGATAATAAATAATATTATTATCACCATGCGAAGAAAATTAAACTCTATGTTTGTACTGAAGCAATTTTTTATTTACTCATACCAGTGGTCACCAAATGTCGGACTGCGGTCCACATTCAGAACGCAGATACATTTTTAAGGATCTTGAGGAGATAGCGATAAACAAAAGAAATTATTCTATTTTGGTGATGGGTGGGTAGTAAACATGGAAAGCCAGCAAAAATTAAAAAAAATAACTAAAAGGAAAAGAAATCACGTTTTTGAATTAGTATAGTCGTATATGGTTTGAACTTGAGTCACTGTTGAAGTTTTGTCGGACCGCGGAAGTATGTAGAGTTTTTAAAACGGATCTCCAACAAAAATAATTGAGGACCCCTAACTTTGACNTCTCTTTGAAAATCTCTTTGATGACAGTCCCCTTCCCTCGCCCCTCCTTCCCCCCCTCCCCCCATAGTCCCGTATAATTTTGTTTGCCGATGAAACGGATTGAATCCATGGGATCTGATAAGAAGCGTGAATGTTATTTTATAGCTTACGATAGTTATTCAAATCTCCACGCTTCTGATTATAAGCTATTAAATCTAAAACTGCGTACAGACCCTTTTAGATAGCAAGGTGGTTTTTTTTTTGACAATTATAAAAAATTACTAAAATAATTTTCATGACGTCACTCCGTAATCAAGCCATACCGACCGAGCCACCGTCGTTTTTTGGCAAAGATAGGACCACCGTCTTCAGATAGAAGGTTTAAGATGGTTAGCACAGCGAAACCTACGGCCGTTAATCTCAGTTTTCTAGACCAGAGCCGATATATTCATGCAGGTAGCTCCATTCGTAGCTCAAGGAAGACAAAACTAACGCTTGTACAATTGATTGTATACTACTAGCGGAGCTTGGAATATTAAATTGACCTTTAGGGTAAAGATATAGATGCATTAAAGTCACTTATTAAAAAAGAATTAAAATGGCGCACAGAAACGTATCTCAGGGTTCAATCCCCGTATCCAGGTGTCATTTTTAAGGCACTTCTCACCAAAATCCTACAATGTTTGTGTAGATTTATTTTATTTACTTAAAAAAACATTTTCACATAGTTAAAAAAAAAAGTATCATACACTATTATGAAATTAATATTTGATCCACCCACTTCGGTGGCCACGTGGTCTAAGGTGTTACTCTTTTGCACTAAACTAGACTGCCGATGATGGGGAGATCAAGGTTCGAATCTCGGTCGGGTGCACCGAGGGTGGTCTTCCTAAATGGTTTCCCACTCTCTCCACGCAAATGCGGGTACACTTAATATAACTTTCCTAATATCTAAAACCATTGGCGTGATTAGCACATAGGTGTATGAACCGGACGGGTAGTGAGACACGGTGCTAAAAATAAATAATATATTTGATCCAGATTCTTTAAAGTACGATTCATATATTTTTTAAACTACTAAATTTAAAATTCTACCCTTCCCATCCAATTAGGGAAATTTTAAGAATAATTAAAAGGTGTATAGCCCTGAGGACTTGTGAGACGAAGCGCAAAAAAAAAAGTTCTGATCTCACTTTACTTAAAAAATTTTTACGTTGAAATTTATTTTATACATAAAAAAAAAGAATAAATAATATTCAATGTGATTTATATCCCATACACACATGTGCAAGCCATGTTTGTTCGTCAGTTCTGTAAACCTCCGAAAGGTAGATCAGTCCGTTGTAAGCAATCCATGAACCACGTGATGTTGGATAATCCCTCCGGATCATCTTGGGACAGTCCATCACTATTAGCTCGGGTGAAAGGCAGTGGGGGTGTGTTAGTTGAGAAAAGGGGAGGGTTGAAGGATATACAAGGGGGTGGGGGAGGGAGAAGAAAGAGAGAAAGAAAAAGAGATAATAATAATTTACCCAGAGCCATTATATTAATCGAGACCGGGAGAGCTATTTGGAGAGAAATAATGACCAGGGAATTTCTCCTGAGCTCTGGGGGGGTAGTGAGTTTTACCAGCAACCAGGTTAATTATCGTCAGTCTCATTGGCTGGCATGATCACACGCACGTTTGCAAAATAACGTCTCATCTTGCCGATTAGTTTTTTCTAGCGCCACTTTTCTTTCACCACCCGTTCGGTTTGTACACACATTTATTAAAAGGACGTGTACCAGCATTCGCGTGAAGGGAGAGTGTAAAACCCATTTAAGGAAAAAACACCCTCATTACACCTGACCGGGATTCAAACCCCAATCACTCCATCATCGTAATTATATCATATTGTGAGAGTGACTCCTTAGACCATTCAACCACTGAAGTGGGTCATCTTTTTGATTAAAGACATGACCCGTTAAGGCTCCATTATTGTGTGGATTAGGTCCGGTACATGTGATTTGGTGCGTTAGTTATTCCAGGGGAAATGGCCATAAATAGGCCCCGGAGCTAAAATTCAAAATTTCTTATTCACATTGAGTTTTTTTTTAATGTTTTAGATTATGGAAGTTCGTTCAATAAATTATTATTATTACTATTATTATTAGCACTGCGTATTACTACCCGTTCGGGTTATACGCACTTACGCTAACGTGTAATGGTAGGGTGATTGTGAGATGAAATGAAAGACCTACAGTTTAACGTGGAATCCGAACCACGGTGGAGGCCCGGCATTCCTCACATTCACAAGATGTCTTGTCAGAGGTGAAGGAAGGGTTTGGTAATCAGATAAATCTTTGCCGGGACCGAGGATTGAACCCCGGGCCCCCAGCACAGAAGTCTGACACCTTACCCCTAGACCGCCAGGTCACCCTTCGTTCAATAAAGGTACTCTACCATACACGCTGGTTTATATTTGTTATTATGGTTGAAAAGGCTACAATTCGATTCAACTTTAGCTGTCCTTAAGGGGGTTGAAGTAGTTTGTTAGTCTGAAATATGGCCAACGCAAAATCAGAGGGTTAATACATGAAAAAGTCCTTATTTAATAATATAAAACTTATATTTAAAATATTTTAATAGAAAGATAGAATTAAAAATTTAAATAGGACTTCTAATAACTCATTTACCCATAATGCCGTGTTTATGAGGTCAAGTTAAACATGCATCTAACCTTACTCAAACAAATAACGTCATTTAAAAAATGAATATAATCAAAATGTTGGGCCAGTTTCATAATCTGACTTTGTACGAAGTACGGGCCGATAGAAACTTTTTTTTTCCATAGTAAAAAGCATTTCCAATTTTTCCCCTTTATCTAACGAAGCCTAACCAGCTATTACAGCTGTATTCCCAATTTGTTGCATTCCCCCCTCCCCCAACCATTTTGTGTCCTCTTGTCATTCAATCCACCATAAAAGGCGACATCGCTTAAGAAAAAATCCTGATGTCTAGAGCGAAAGTCGTTAACTGGTCGATCGCGAATACATTGTTAATAAAGTAGATCTATTGAGTCTTCTTGTCCCGCGGACAATATTTGAGTCTGACAGAAAAAAAAAATGTTCGGTCATGATTTGTAATGTTAAAAAAAAATTAAATAATTTAATATCAAAATATACATCTTATATATTTTATATTAACTTTTAAAAGGGTGGGACCTGCCTCGGTGGCGTAGATAGTTAACGCGCTGGTTTCGTGTTGAACTCTACTTCAGAGGACGGGAAGATTGAGGTTTGAATCTCGGTCGGGTGAACTTGTGTGTTTTTACCTAAATGGTTTTCCACGCTCCTTTCACACAAATGTGGGTTCACTTCCTCTAAATTCGATCTTCCCAATTCCTAATCTATTAGCCTAACTAGTACGTAAACATATAAGCCGAACGGGTAGTAAGATGTGGTGCTAAATAAAAATAAATAAATAGAAGGGTGGGGACATATGAGTTTGAGGAAGATCGATTCTAGAAAATAAAACAAATATGTACGGAAAAATTAAAATTAAAGAAGAGTGGAGAAATGAAGGGTGATTGCGGTACCTTTGATAAGTTTTTTTTAAATAGGTAGAGGCCTAAAAAGGTTGCCGGCACCTTCTGGTCTAGAATTTATAATGATGACAAGTGGGGATGTGTGTGATGGGGCGCATCTGTCATCTGAATAATCCTGTCACTCCCTTTGAAGTGAAGTGAACTCCACGTCATGTCATCGCGTCACACACTCCACATGTGAGAGCATCTATTGTACGGCCGAGCGTCACTTTCACAATGGAGACTGGAGTTCAGTCCCAGATTCGGTCAAAACGTTGCTCACTTCATGGGAATATATATAAATATATACATAAAAAAATCATCACCGCTTCATACTACCCGTTTGGGCCATACGTAATGTGTTCTAACTACGCTAATGTGTAGAGGATGAGGAAGGCCTCGTTTAGAGGAAGTGAACCAGAATTAGCGTGTAGGAATAATAGGGAAATCCTTTAGAAAAATCAACCGTCAATATGTTCAACCGGTATTCGAACCACAATCTCCTCGTCATCATCAGTCCCAGTCTATCGTGAGACCATTCGACCATCGAAGCTGGCATTAGGATGTATTTATGGCATTTTTTCCCCCCTTTAAAGAATTCTTACGACCCCCCCTCCCCTTACACACACAAATGTGTATACAATCAATTTTAACTCTGACCTCCTCATCCTTAACCCGTTATCCTAGTTAAAAATATTTATGGCAAAAACGGGTAGTAAGATTCGATGAAAACTAAAAACAGATTATGTGTTCCTTTTGTTTCTACTAGCCCAACCAAGCGGCGAGTTTTGTAACTACCTTAACTTTAATAACTATCAAAAAAGTGTCTCACCTATCAAAATCGGAAACTAGCAAAAATAGAGATTAACGTGACTTTAATATTTAAAGAAAACACATTTTCAGAGATTCAGGACCACTTTTGTCAAGCTCGCATTTGTAATTTAAAACAAAATTCACACATTAAGTTTTAATATAATTTTATAAAACAAAACTTTTAAGACATTAAGACCGAATCAAAGTTAGTGGTGGGCCATACGTGTTTTGACACAACTGTGTTAGGAAGTGTTACATAATATAAAATGAAACGAGTTTACCAAAAGTTGGATCCAACTTTTCTTCTCCGCGACATGCATTGTTCTAGAGAGAATTTAATTCCGGTTCTTATACCTCCTCCCCACCCCCCCACCCCCATCGTTTCACATTCCTTCAACCTCAACCCTGCCCCCAAGTATAATCCAGACGTCTCTAATTACCCATTTTAAGAACAATGGTCGCGTTAATGTGTTCCTTGGCCTGCCTGAAATTAAAAACAATTTCCACAAAAAGAGAGACGAGATAAAGATAGAAACAGGATTTCTCCTTTTTGGTTCATTTTCTCACTTCAAGAATCTTTTGAAATAATAATCCGATTAATTCTCGTGTGTTTCTTTTGTGTGTTTTTTTTGCTAGGCTACATACTATAAGGATTAAGGTGATAATTTAGCGTTGTATTTTCTAGTAATATTGTTTAGTTATTTTAATGAGGTAAATGGTTCTTGATTAAATCACCTTTGTAACATTTATTTTTCACAATTTAAGCTCAAACTATTTTTATTGAATATTTTGTATCTAGGCATTGTTTAGTATTAAAAAACCAAATGGCTATTTTCCCTTAAATAATTTTAAGGATACTGTTCACAAGTAGAATTTTCCAATTTTGATAATAAATTCGCAACTATTTGAGTTATAAAATCAATTTTCATTGTAAAGTTGTATAAATTTTCAAAATAAAAGCATTTTAATCTGGAATATATTTTTATAAAACCAATAGTAAACAGAGACATTTTTTTTATAGAAAACTTAGAAATATGTGGTTGATTATTATGCTCTTTGGTGGAGTGTTCCTGCTACAGTGTGTATTATTTCGTTTCAAGATCAAAGTGAGAGAAAGTCTGTGTGGTACACCGTACAATTTATATTTCATTTGTTCATTTATCTTTATTTTAATATAGCTTACCATTTTACGTAATTATTATTTTTCTTTAACTCATCATCTAGAATAATTATATATATAAAAAAGGAAGAGCAGGAAATCATTCCATGACTCGTCTTCAGACAAAGACACTCCGAATAATAACCAGGGAGTTTGATGGACGAAAGGAAAGTAATCTTATAGAAGCTAGGAGCCAACGAGATGACTTTGACGAGTCGTTAACAGGCAAAGTCTAATAACGGATTCGTTTCGTTACATTGTCTTCGCCTCATCGGAGATACCCACGTTCCGCCATTATCTTGCGACATCTTGATGGAATAAAAGAGCGAAAGACATCGAGGCTCAGAGTTATTTTTCTTGAATCAGTTTTTGGAAAATACCCCCATCCATTTTATCCTTCTTTGATTAAAAAAAAATTAATATACAGTGTGGACCAAACAGGAATCTTTGAAAACAAACTATTTTAAAAATGACTTTTTTTTAAACTAGATAATAAAAGAGCTACCATACCCTTTTCTAGTGATTCTTAGTCTACTTTGAAAGTAAACATGTACCGTTCGTTTACTCTGTAAGGTATAAAGCTTACCTTTCATTATTTCACTATGGTACAGCTTATAAGATAGCGTCATAGTGTAATCCGTCAAGGTAAGACTGCAACCTTTCAGGGTGAACGGATAGTACATGGGACCCTAAGGAAACGCTCATGTGGCAATAATTATTGCGAGAGGACTTTGTTTACAAGGTAGTTACAATAATTATTGCGAGAGGACTTTGTTTACAAGGTAGTTACAATAATTATTGTGAGAGGACTTTGTTTACAAGGTAGTTACAATAATTATTGCGAGAAGACTTTGTTTACAAGGTAGTTACAATAATTATTGCGAGAAGACTTTGTTTACAAGGTAGTTACAATAATTATTGTGAGAAGACTTTGTTTACAAGGTAGTTACAATAATTATTGCGAGAAGACTTTGTTTACAAGGTAGTTACAATAATTATTGTGAGAGGACTTTGTTTACAAGGTAGTTACAATAATTATTGCGAGAAGACTTTGTTTACAAGGTAGTTACAATAATTCTTGTGAGAGGACTTTGTTTACAAGGTATTTACAATAATATTTAGCAACTGGGATAGGAGTCAATGGTATATTCAAATTATAATTTAGCTAATCATGTATTTTTTTAAGTTAACGGCGCAAGGTATATCTTGAAATACATTAAATATTAATGAATTCACAACACACAAAGAAAGTTTAAACAATTAATATTTACACTATGCTATCACTATTTCAACGGCGGGAAATAATATATATATTTATACACATAAATAAATTATCTTAGTAACATTTATCACATATTTTTGGAAACAATCCTAACGTCTACTAAACACCAACATTACTATAAATCGTTTTCCAAGTATTTAATGTTTAGGAACTAATTGTGTCCCTGTATGAATGTGTTACAAAACCAACCTTGGACAACAATCTCGTGCTAAGACTGGCATGTCTAGGTATCGAAAAACAAAAACTCCCCCTTAATGTTTAAATGTTTAGGTGTAGAATTAGTAAAGTACAGAACACACACGTTAGTCCGACATTTATAGGACCGAGGATCTGTCGGATTAGCGAAAATTCCGGATTTTATAAAATACACATAATTAGGGATTCCTCATGTTCGTTTACAACAAATTTAATAAAACATTCAATTTTCTATTTGTTTTAAACAATATCATAGATGGTGGAGCGGCTAAATCCATATTTTTCCTTAAAGTAGTCAAGGATCACAACGTTCGCTCCGTTTAATAATGTCCCACTCATCATTTAGGGTTAAAGTTTGTGTGTTTGAGTGTTCTAGAAACTGATGACGGTGCCATTCTAGCTCAAACGCACTAATACACTCCCTAAATTTAAGATGGGGTATAGGGAACGCAAGGAAATGTCAGTGTTTTCGCAGATTTTATAGCAAAACCTTCAGTTGTCAAAAAATTTAAAAAAAATATTTCTTCAATAGAAACATAAAGTCAAATTTTATTCCCACGGTGATATCAACAGTTGTTGAATATCTGTCATGAGCATAGCGGCATTAGCTGAGAAACCTTTTAAACTAAGAGGAAAAGTTGTCATTAAATTCCAGGACATCTTTGACAGATATTCAACAACTGTTGATATCACCACGTGAAGAAATTCAAACTATATGTTTCTACTGGAGCAATAATTTAATTGTTTTAGACAAAGAAATGTTTTGCTATAAAAACTGCAGAAACACTGACATTTTCTCGCGTCTTTACCACACAAACACTTAATTATGACCAAAGGAATGCCAGACCTCCACCGTGGTTCGGATCCCACGTTAAGCTGAAGGTCCTCCATTTCATCTCACAATCACCCTACCATTACACATTAGCGTAAGTGGGTATAACCCGAACGGGTAGTAAGACGCGGTGCTAATAATAATAATAATAATATATGAATAACGTATAACTTGAACAGGTAGTAAGACGCGGTGCTAATAATAATAATAATAATACATGAATAACGTATAACTTGAACAGGTAGTTAGACGCGGTGCTAATAATAATAATAATAATAATAATAATAATTATGATAAAAAAAAGCCCGATGCAACTTATGAGTGAAACAACGGGCGCTTTACTGAGACAACCGGTGGTCAACAAACTCCAATTTAAGTTGCGACAAACTAGCGCCGCGCAAATCAGATCCCGGAGCGATGCGTCGGAATACAAGGAGTGTCTGACTGAAGGGCGTCGGGTTAACGCGAGTCTACTGTATTTAAATATTTTGACATCCTTATTATTGATTAAACTTCCTGACGTATCACTCGACATCAAAGAATTTCCTCAACTTTCCCTGGTTTCCCCCCGTGTTTCTTACCTGTCTATATCCACCATGAAGATGCACAGCTCCCTTTGAAGCGACGGCGAAATACCGACAAGAAGCTGGAATCTCATGATCCCGTCTAGAAACCAGAGGTCACGTGGTAAAAACCGACATGTTTCAAGATACGAGGGTCTGAATCAAGCAAGCACATATCCAGAGAGAGGGGGGCTTGTGGGGATGAAGCCCCCCCAAATCTAAAATAAAATAAAAATTATTATAAAAATACAAAAAAAAATCTTGTAATAATATATTTTCTTATATTGATAAATTCCTAATTAAAAATACAATAGTAGTTAATTTCAGTTTCAATTTATTAACTGGACTAAACATCTGTGATGTAATGTACTCATGAATTCCTCCACACACGGAGATAAAAAGTATGTCAATATTTTGTAATATATATATATACTAAAGTTGACCAATGCTTACATTAACTATTAATTAATATACTTTTTATGACTTTGAATAGAAAATTTGTTAATTTTTATTAAAATGTATGTAAAATTAGTATATTTTTAACAAAAGTAGTAAAAAATTTATCAATTATATTCATTAGTGAATGCAAGAATGGGTCTACCTTCATTATATTTTTGTAGGAAATTTTGATAAATTTTTCTCTCCGTACAGGTCAAATTCGTCCGCCCCTCCTCTTCCCCCCTCCCAACGCTAATTAGTCTTTAGATGACTGTCGTCGTCGAGGAATATTTGAAGAATAATCCCCCAACCTTTCCCCGAGAAAAAATTCTAGATACGTGCCTAAAAACAAGTGTGGACCCGTCTTGATGTTACGTTTCATCCCCCCACCCCCTTCTCGACAGCACGCCGAAAACCGAGGTTGTGAAGCAGACTCGTGACGACACTTCCTTGAGACTGGAACGGACAATGGGTATGACGGACCCCAAGATTGGCAGGTTTTGATGAAAGGAAACCGAGGTAGTGATGCAGACTCGTGACGACACTTCCTTGAGACTGGGACGGACAATGGATATGACGGACCCCGAGATTGGCAGGTTTTGATGAAAAGAAACCGAGGTAGTGATGCAGACTCGTGACGACACTTCCTTGAGACTGGAACGGACAATGGGTATGACAGACCCCAAGATTGGCAGGTTTGATGAAAAGAAACCGAGGTTGTGATGCGGACTCGTGACGACACTTCCTTGAGACTGGACGGATAATGGATATGACGGACCCCGAGATTGGCAGGTTTTGATGAAAAGAAACCGAGGTTGTGATGCAGACTCGTGACGACACTTCCTTGAGACTGGAACGGACAATGGGTATGACAGACCCCAAGATTGGCAGGTTTGATGAAAAGAAACCGAGGTTGTGATGCGGACTCGTGACGACACTTCCTTGAGACTGGACGGACAATGGATATGACGGACCCCGAGATTGGCAGGTTTTGATGAAAAGAAACCGAGGTTGTGATGCGGACTCGTGACGACACTTCCTTGAGACTGGACGGACAATGGATATGACGGACCCCGAGATTGGCAGGTTTTGATGAAAAGAAACCGAGGTTGTGATGCGGACTCGTGACGACACTTCCTTGAGACTGGACGGACAATGGATATGACGGACCCCGAGATTGGCAGGTTTTGATGAAAAGAAACCGAGGTTGTGATGCGGACTCGTGACGACACTTCCTTGAGACTGGACGGACAATGGATATGACGGACCCCGAGATTGGCAGGTTTTGATGAAAAGAAACCGAGGTTGTGATGCGGACTCGTGACGACACTTCCTTGAGACTGGACGGACAATGGATATGACGGACCCCGAGATTGGCAGGTTTTGATGAAAAGAAACCGAGGTTGTGATGCGGACTCGTGACGACACTTCCTTGAGACTGGACGGACAATGGATATGACGGACCCCGAGATTGGCAGGTTTTGATGAAAGGAAACTGGCTCGCTGCGTTGGACGAGTTATCTGTCCTTCGCGTGAAGCTATTTTGACCGGGTGGGAGGAATAATAGAAACAATAGGAGCTCACATAATGCCGGGGGTATTCGTAGCCCTTGCTAGACAACCATTCCATATTGGCGTCCCCTCTGTCTCTCTTCGCCTGGCACATTATTCAAGCGCCCTTTCGGACAATACAGGACGATGAGCTGATAGGGAGAGTTAGCCAATTGGCTTGAAGAGAGGCCAACTCCTGTTGCCAATTGCAGCTACCATGGAGTGCTTATGTTTTCGCAATCTTTTTGAATTAACAAAATGGTGTAGTCTTCTTTTCGTGTTTCATCATCATCATCATCATCAACTGTTTACAGCCTATGGACGGTTCAATTTAATCAAATGCCTCCATCTTCCTCTTTTCTGTTCTTTTCTCTCTGCTGCGCCCATCTCTTTCTTTTTATCCCTTGCCGTATTTTTCTCTCTCTACATACTGCATATCCGTCACTCTCTTTAATATTATTTCCTTTTCCAGGTTCATTACGTGTCCATACCATCTCCGCCTTGCTTTGAAATTGATTGTGATGTTCTTTGTCGGAGTGTTTCTGCTACAATTTATATTATCTAGTTTCACATATTTGACGAGTTTTTTTTTAGAAATGTCCTCATTTTAAGATTAAAAAGATAGAAAGTATGTTTGGTGCATCGTGCCATTTATTTAATTTTAGTAAATTTAAATAAAAATCACCGTAATAAAATTAAGAGAATCATCGGCACTTTTTTAGCATGGTGAAAATCTAATGGACAAATTAAGTAAACCTAATTTTAATAAAATATGTTGAAAGTATTTTCTTAATGGTAAGATTTAATTTCAAACAATATGATTGTTTCCCATTTCTTAATTATTGCATGAAAAACAAAAATTCGTTGGTTTTAATTTCGGAATTGGACAAAATATTATTTGGTTTTTATTAAGGCTGCTAATATTCGTGTTTTATACAAATATATATTTTTTATACTTTTTTTTACCACCACGTCTTACTACCCGTTCGATTTATTCGCTTATATACTAACAACGTTAGTAATTTTAGGGATTAGGAAATCTATAATTAGAGAAAGTGAACCAGCATTTGCGAGAGTTGTGTGGTAAAATATTTGGGTAAAACTACCCTCAGTATACCCAGCCATTATTCGAACCCCCGACCTTCCCGTTGTTGGCCAGTCCAGTATATTGCCTTACACGCCTTAAGCCACGTGGCCACCGAAGTGGGTCTTTTGTTAAACCAACCACAAAATTTATAAAAAAAATACCCTCGCGAAATGACCTACATTTTTGGTTACGCGGACCAGATGTCCTAGTCTAGTTAATCAGTGACGTGGAGTCCAGGGTTAAAATAGAAGTCGAGGTTTATTGAGGGGATATTCCCATGAATAGCTTTTCACGCAGATTCGGGTGTATTTCTTCTAAATTTTACCTTCCTCATCCTTAACATATTTGTGTAACTAGCCCGGATGTGTGGGAAAAAAGAACAACTTGGAATTGCTCGAACCCACAATGCTTTGCTCCAACTACAGTCCAATTTTTCTACGAAGACTCTTTTAGAAAATACAAAACTTTTTGTTGTTGTCAACATTGATAACATTTTACTATATTATTTGTATTAATTTATAGGTATTGATGATATCTATCAAAAGTGACAGCAGTCACATGACTTGACGTATGAATAAGTTACGTGAAAGTAGATCAAGTAACTTTTCTACCTGTCAGAAAAAGATTTTATTATAAAAATTGGACCTTACTTGGAGTCAATCCTAAGTTACTCAAGTATATATTATATTAAAGTGAAATTTGAAATTATTTCAATCAGTCACTCGCTTACTAAAGGTGATTAAAAAAATATTACTGAAAAAAAACTTAATATACTGTACACACAAATACAAAAAAAAGAAGAGACGAATGGAATAAACGTGGCGTTACGTTTCGTAATTATAAACTTCCTTAGCGAATACTCACCTTTCCCCTCTTTCTTCTTAGGTCCCTGAGAATAAAACTGAATAATTAGAAAAAGAACACACAAACACACAACAAACCTCTATCCTGCCAAAGAACAAAAGACTTGTAAATTAATTTTGAAATCTAGTTAATCTAAAAAAAAATCCACGCCGCGGTCTTAATAGAGTCAAAAGAAACTCCCTCAGCGAATATCTACTTTCTATTCACTCGTGTCCTATTATCTTTGTCGCCGGAGGGGATTGCCGAGGATCTAGGGGTGTACGAGGTGTGAGAAGGGTAAGGGGAGGATGGACGAGACAAAAGGATCCTTTCGGAGCTAATCGCGAACTCTACTGGCGACCATCTTTCCTGACATGCAGGTCTCAGAAGACGTGAAACCGAGATAAGCACCTTTTTTCCTTTGTCTCTTGCTTCTTTTTTTTTGCACACTTCATACTACCCGCTATAGTTAATATTTTAATATTTAGCACCACGTCTTACTACCCGTTCAGGTTATACGCTTTAAGAACTAATTACTCTAATGGATTAGGAATTGGGAAGGTTGAGTCAGAGGAAATGAGCCCGCATTTGCGTGGAGGGAGAGTGGAGAACCATTTAGGAAAAAACCATCCTCAGTTCACCCGACCGAGATTCGAACCTCGATCTCCCCATCCTCAGCAGTCGAAGCTCAACACGACAAGCGCGTTAGCCAACTACGCCACCGAGGCGGGTTATAATTTATACTTTTATGTACTAATTACGATATTGTGTTAGGGAATAGTAGGGGGAAATGTACCTCGCCTTTGCGCGGAAATCGAGCGGAAAACCATTTAGTAAATAAAACCAACCTCATTACACCTGACTGGTAATCGAAACCCTACCTCTTTATCATCTGCAGTCCAACGAGATTGACGCCCTGCACAATAATTACGCTGATGTAGTAGGAAATGAGGTAGGTGGAATTTCGATCAAATGTACCCGCGTATGTGTGAAGAGAAAAAATATCGGAAAACAATTTTTTTTAAACATCTTGTTATAACCAGCTGGGATTCGACCTCCCTATCACCGGCAAAACAGACTTTATGATATCGACATTTAGACCATGTGCCCACTAGTATGGGTTACTGTTTGTTGATAGTTGTGATATCAGGTAATTTGCAAGCCGCCACAGTGGCCGAACGGTCTAAGGTGTCATTCTCGTGTTAAGACTGGCCTACAGGTAATCAGGGCTCGAATCTCGGGGAGAACCCCTGGGGGGGGGG
>CABFVX010003858.1:5176-22470 GCA_902151425.1 Timema shepardi | reverse complement strand
TAAATGGTTTACCACCCTCCTTCAACGCAAATGCGGGTATATTACCTCTAAAATGCTTCCTTCCTCATCCTTACACCATTAGAGTAATTATATATAAGAATATGTAGTAAGAAGCGGTGATAAAAAAAAATTAAGTTAAATTTAATTGTTTTTAGAAGGAGGGGGGGGGGGTCTAACCGCGTCTTGCCACATGTCCTGTATGTCCACATTTGTTTACATTAATAGGATTGGGAAGAGAAAGGTATGATTAATAAGAAATGTACACCCATTATAAGAGTGGGAAACTATTTTTTTTAAATAAATCACTCTCACTACACCACACTGGGGTCAAACCCCGGCCATTTCAGATTTGTTGTGTCTGTAACGGGGACAAACTCTTGCCTCGTGAGGACAAATTAAGGCGCTAATTGAACAAAGAATTAGGGACTCTGGTCTAGAAAACTGAGATTAACGGCTGTAGGGTTTTCTGTGCTGGCACATAGCACCGCAGAAGTTGGCACTAACTTCACCAATATTCGGCGGCTGTTCGGTATAGATCGTTGGTGGGTCGACGCATGGAGTTTAAAAAAAAAATGCTGTTTATTTCTTGCAAGTAATTTTATTTTGTTTTTTTTTATTGGCTCTTCCTCTCTTATCTTCCTGTCAGCCTGTCAAAGAGGAAAATAGAGAGAAAGAGAGAATGAAAGGGTGCTGCTAAAAGAAAGTTAGAGCACAAAGTGAATGGCTAACAATCACCTAATGTCTGAGGGTATCTTAGGAAAGTGAGTGGGTACTTGAGGGATGGCGAGGGGGCAGAAGAACAGGCCATGACAACCCCCCCACCCTGTTTCACTCAACCCCTTAGCCCCGTAAACGCCCAACCCAGAGCCCTGTCTCTGAAACGAGCATGGTTGTGATTGATAACAGATTACGAAGTGGAAAAGTTCAAAGTGGTTTTTTTCATTCATGTACTTTTATGAAGCGAAAGAAATTTCTTTCTCTCTCTCTCTCTCTCTCTCTCTCTCTATATATATATATATATATATATATATATATATCTCAAACTATATTTTTTCTATGTTAAATTCAACCCGCTTCAGTGGACGCATGGCTTAAGGCGTCACTCTTGAAATTTACTGGACTGCCGGTGACAGGTAAATTGGGGTTCGAATACAGGTCGGGTTTACTGAGGTTTTGTTTTTCCCTAAATGATTTTCCACACTTTTTCCAAGCAAATGTGGGTACACTTTTCTAAATGCCACTTTATTATTATTATTATTATTATTATTATTATTATTATTATTATTATTATTAGCACCACGTCTTACTACCCGTTCGGGTTGTACGCACTTACGCTAATGTGTAATGGTAGGGTGATTGTGAGATGAAACGAAGGACCTACAGTTTAACGTGGAATCCGAACCACGGTGGAGGCCTGGCATTCCACACATTCACAAGTTGTGATTAATACACGTCTTGTCAGAGCTGAAGGAAGGGTTTGGTAATCAGATAAATCTGTGCCGGGACCGAGGATTGAACCCCGGACCACCAGGTCACCTATTATTAATAAATATATTTTTTTTAGAAAGTATTAACTATAAACTTGAAAAGTCTCACTCTATTAGACGTATTTACGAGTATTTTTTAACGAGTTCCCTCAGCAACGATATTGGATGTAGTTCTTATATTGAAAGCACATGGCAGTGCGCATGCGCATGATGAAATCCAAGTGACGCAAGAGATAGCAACGTCACTGGATTACCAGAGATGACATGATGGATAGCTTCCCATCATACAGGTCGTGGTGTCAAATTATTTAACGCGACGTTTCTAGTGGCCGAGTATGTTGTAAAAAGGTCCGGCCTTCCTCTTCCCTCTTTATTCCCCTTCAAGCCCATAAAAAAAGGTGAAGAGAAGGAAGAGAGGAGAAAGAACTAAATAATAAAAAAAAAAGCTGGTCAATACGTCACTAACTTGACAGCTCGGAGAAGTTTAACGGGCCACAAAGAGGCGGGTGAGGTCAAATTGGACGCTACTGGCTTCGATTAATATATTTGTGTTTGTATTAATTCTCCCCAGGAATGTTCAACAGCTAGAGTGCATTTTTCAGTGGAAATGCATTTTAAAAATATACTAAAATATTGTTTTTGCTGTCAACATTGATAACATTATTTTCACCATATTAGTATTGTTATTTTCAAGGTAATATCTATCAAAAGTGACAGCTGCTATTCCCTGATATTTGAACACTATAAATTTTCTTACGTGGACGCGCAGGATAAGAAAGTATTATTTTAAACCAATCCATCGGTACTAGAAAAGAATCCTAAAGTATTTTAAAAGAACGTATCACCCCGTTTCGGTGGTCGAATTAACTAAGACGTCACATTCGCGATATACTGTACTGCAGGCGACAGAGAGTTGTTTCCCCACCCTCCCTCCACGCAAATGCAAGTCAAATTCATCTATATTTTACCACTCTCATCTATACTCAATTAGTGTAGTCAGTGCCAAGCTATTGCGCTCATTTGGGGGAGAAGAAGGAGGTGGAATTGGGGGGAAAAGTACCCGTACTTACACGGGAGAAAATATTTAGAAAAAAAAACACAGTACGCCCAGCTGGGATTCGGACCTCGACCTCCCTGCCACCGGCAAACCAGACTAAATGGGCCTTATATTTAATCTGCGTGTTCCCCAACTCGAGTAAACATTTACTGACACAAAACAATATGTGGGGGCCGAGGGGGAGGGAAGAGACTGATGTATTTATGATAATTTCGAAAGAAAACCCAGAAAAGTACCAATAAAGAGAAGAACACAACACAATCAAAGCGGAATGAAACTATCGCCTTGAAACAAGAAGACGAGGGCGACTGGGAAAAGAAAATAGAAAACTGTGAAATGGAAGGAAAGGGGGAGGTTGAGAGAAGGGTGGAGGCTGATCAGGGGTAGTGAGAAGTGAGACAAAACTGTTGGGGGGGTGTTAAGGGGCGGTTGAGGGAAAAAAAGGGTGAGGGAAGGAGGTTAGAACCTTCGTTTCTTTCGCGAGTAACCCCCTAGAGGCCATCCCCTTAACCGAATTAGGGGGAGTGATTACTTTGAGAATGCTCCGTTAAAAAAAATAGGAAAGGAAAGTGGGGGAGGGGGTGTCGCTTTGCGCCAAGAACACCTTTACCCGGGGGGTGAGGGTGGATGGGGGTTGGTGGGGGTGGAAAAGGAAGGATGTAATTCTCGGTGCAATGAGAAAACGAGTGTTTTATCCAACTCTTCAAAATGTGTAGTTTTATTTCATAGTTACCTATTCTTTTTTTGTTCACACCACGTATTACTACCCATCCGGTCTTTCTGCATAGCCACAAGAGTAAGTAGGGATAGGGAGGAACTATCTTCACCGTATCCAGCGGGAATTTCAGGCCCTCAACTCCCCCGTCACAGTAAATCTAGTATTTGGTGAGAGTGACACCTTACATCCCATGACCATTGATACGGATCCTACTTAGTGGTTAATGTGAGCCTTAATTCGAACATTTTATGTGAGTTTGTAAAGAAATCAAAATGCAACCTAGGATGAAAACGAGGTGTTTTATATGTTATGACAATAAACAATAACAACCCTATTTGCAGACGGTATGGAAGATAGTTCGGATTTAAACTGTTTTTGCAATTTTTATTGTATAAATGTTTTCCTCACAATTAATAAACATTGCTTCAATAAATATGTTTAGTTTAATATTCTAAATAATGGTGGTCTCAACAGCTGTTGTTGGATATTTGACAGGACCCACGTCGGTAGCCGAATGGTCTAACGCGCTAATCTATTGTTGAACTAGAATGACGATGACTGGGATATCAGGGTTTGATCCCGGTCGGGTGCACTGAGGGGCCTTAAATGGTCTCCATTCTCCCTCCACGCAAATGCAGGCGCATTTCCTCTAAGCTAAGTCTTCCCAATCCATTAGTGTAACTAGTACATAGGTGTGTAGCCTGAATGGGTAGTAAGACGCAGTGCTAAAAACAATGATATATATTTATTATGAGCATTGCAGCATTTGACTAGAACAGATAATGGGTTACCATCAAATGCAAGTGACACATCTTCAACAAGTGTTTATTATTATTATTATTAGCACCGCGTCTTACTACCCGTTCGGGTTATACGCACTTACGCTAATGTGTAATGGTAGGGTGATTTCACAAGATGTCTTGTCAGAGGTGAAGGAAGGGTTTGGTAATAAGATAAATCTGTGCCGGGACCTGGGATTGAACCCCGGCCGCCAGTACAGAAGTCCGACAACTTACCCCTAGACCGCCAGGTCACCAACAAGTGTTGAGAGGATTGTGTGGAAAATTAAAATAAACTTAGCTACTGAAGCATTATTTGATTTGTTTGACCAGGAATTTATATTTTTTTAACCCGCTTCAGTGGACGAATAGTCTAAGGCGTCACTCTCATGTTTAGACTGGCCTGCTAAAGACGGGGAGATCAAGGTTATAATCCCAGTCGGGTCTACTAGGGGTGGTTTTTTTTTACTAAATGGTTTCCCAACCTCCTTCCATGCAAATTTTGGTATATTACCTCTAAAATGCCTTCCCTCCTCATCCCTTCCCCATTAGAGTGATAATAATACATGCGTATAACCTTAACGGGTAGTAAGACGCGGTGATAAAATTTTAAATATAATAATCTTCGGTAGAAAAACTGCAAAATTTGGGATCTTAGCTCGATTTCTCTTCCCTCTTTCCTTAATTCTTTTAGAGTTCTTGGGTTTCAGTTCTAGCTTTGAAGTTTCAGAGGATCGGTGGGATGGAAATGGTAGAGAGAGAGAGGAGAGAGAGAGTAAAGGGCAGAAGGGTCCTTCCTCTCTGATCTCGCAAAGTTAATTTACAAAGAGGCAGACTGTGTTTATCACGGTCTGAAATGCACCTGATCTCTCTCTATATCTTTCTTTCTCTCTCTCTCTCTCTCTTGTACTAAGATAGCAGGTGTTCATTTAAAGAAGCTCTTTAAACTAATTTACTTTTTCTCGGGTGTTGTCAAATTCATCCCAGAGCGTTGGGCTTGTTAATATTTTGATTCGCGCCATCTGGGTAGCTAGGAAACGTTAGTAAGTGTTATGTTTACATTTGTTGTGACGCTTCACTCTTGAAAGTTGACAACCTCAAAAGTTAGGTGAGGTTAGGAGGGGGAGTTAGGTCTCTCCTAGGTTCAAACGCCCTGGCTAGAACGGTAGAAAGGGGTCACTCTTCGGGGGAACAGGTTACCTCGCCATACATCCTACTCCGAGTGTTCCACCCCATCCGACCTCTTATCCACCCCTCATTCTACCAGGTTCATCTAAACATCCGCACCTGTGGACGGGCAGTCTTAGGCGTTACTGTGGATTCACACGTTCACCGAAAAACCAGCGCAAAGCAGAAACGTGGTCACGTGACGCGCTCTAAGCCAATCAAAAGATTTCCGCCTCGTCGGCGCGAGCTGTTCGGCACTGGAGAACCAATTAAATACAAAACCGACCATCTCAAATCAGAGCGCATGCGCTGTAGAGCTAGAAGCGAGCAGACAGCTCCGTTGGCCGTTGTGAGGAGATTTGAAATAACCCGTTAATATAAAACTTGTTTATCGAGGTATTGGATTATGCCACGACACAGTGCTATAATTTGTAAACACCCATCGGAAGAATAATCCAAAATATATGTCTATCTGCTAGAAAATAATATATGTTGATAATCAGCTGTGCAAATGCGCATATCATGATGAATTAAATAGCTAAGCCCTTACATTTGTTAATTACGGTTAGAGCCGTATCTAAATATCATATTCTTTAAATTGAAAAATGACACCTGGACACGGGTGTCCAGCAAATATTTTTTATGATCAAAAGTGTTCAGCGACTTCCAAAGGGTTAACAGGCACTGCTTTAGCTCATTCACCCACCAATGCGGGTTTGAAATTTGTCGGTTACTACCAAAATGAGAAAGGGATAGAATGAAATATAGACATAATCAAATAAATAGTTTTCTTTAGAAACGTAAATCTAAATTGGGGGAGGGGAGGGGGTAAGAAAATAGAGTCGGGTATCAGTTAATTTGTTTATAACGCAATACACTCCTCTATCGGAAGCAACTCCGGTAATGATCAAACACTGCTACCCCTCCCTTCCCTCCCGTGCCTCCCCCCCTTTTGAAATCCAGCGTCCGTTAAAACCGAGAAACGAATATTTCCCACAAAAACTGGACCCGGGGAGTCCATTAACGTCCTCTGAAAACCGTTTTCCGGGTGATTATATGTGGCATCCTCTTTATACCTCTCACCCTCTCCCTTGCACTCATACGTTCGGTCCAACTTTCATATGAAGGGCCTTATCTGACAGATAGGGGAAAAAAATACTATATCTACATTCATGTATTCATATGTCAAGTCGTGTGATATTCAGCTGTCTTTTTTGATAGATACCATCAATAACTATAAAATAACAGTAAAATGGTAATCAATTCCGACCGCGATAAAATTTATTTATATTTTCTGAAAGGTACTTTCTATGAGAATTAGACTGTACAACAGTTTCCGTGTTTAATCGTTTCCAGCTCAAACATAGCTTTGACGCGCTGTTCTGTGGGGGAAAGGTTCGCGGGGGTAGAATTTAAAAGTGGGGGGGAGGGGAATTATGGGGTCACCCACGCGTGTGTTAATACCTATATACCACGTTCCTCCTACCACCAAACGCCCATTTCTGAAATGACCACAAAGGCGTTATGAATAACTAAAACCATCATCTCATCGCGACTGTTATTTAAGGTTAAGTAGAGATTGTTATTACTGCACCGATGGAGCAGCATGGGGTTGATCCGTTTTGCAATCTGAGTTATGGCATCACTTCAACCAAAACTAGGCCTATTCATTATTGGCTTGCAGGACAATTCCCATAGGTAGGGACCTATGTTGGGTTGGGGTGCAAATTTCAGTCTTAGAGTCATTCGACAGTGAGAGTGACTAATATTGAGAGGGACTAAGATTGAGTCCATAACATCATGACTTTATAAACTACGACATTGTTTGCTTCAAAAGGAGACGAATTCAAACTATCGCGATATAAAAGGAGCAGTATTTATATATAGTTAAAAATTGTATCATTTTACCACTTTAAAGATGCTTATACATTTAAAAAAAAGTTTTTGATATACTTTAAATATGTCATTGTTTATACCACATATATATCTAAATTTAGCTATACTAAATTTAAGACCCATATTTAATTACTTTACCTCAATAGTGGTACATGAAAATCATAAAATAACAAGTTTGAACCCTTATAACTCGCGAGCGGTAATATGTCGTGACCTACCCTCATTGGGCTTGATTTGTTTGGATAGCTTGTGGAAGGGGTTAGGTTGCAAGGAGGGTAATTGTGTGGGTTCGAAATAAAATGTAGGTTTACAAATTTTGGTTTAATAGTAGTTACTAAAAGATAATACAAAATGTGATGTTAGTCTTAAGATAAATAGAGAGACTCGTGAAAGAACTAGCTCAACTCGCGGAAACTTAGACCGATGGCACTGACTGACCCTTCGTGCGACCCCTAGAGAACCTGATCCCTGGACCCTGGGCTCGATGGATGCCCTCTAAGTACAGGTGCTACTGATGACCCGAAGATGTAGTCCGATATGGTAAGGCGTCGGGCAGCCTAATTGCCTGCGATATCGATGGAATTGAGTGACAGCCCCTATGTCAAAAAAATAAATGTATTTTATACCCCACTCCTGGCCAAATAGTTCAATATTGTTATGAATGGTCAGCGTTCTCACTTAACATTTATAGTTCATTACATCATATACGTTAAGCAGCAATTTCAACCCGTGCGTCCACTCAAGTTATGTAAATCAAAACAAACATACAAACATTGCTCAGTGGTTAGGACCAATCACAATTTAAAGATTATAAATTATACACTTGTTAAAATTGTGCTATAGAGTTTTTATTGTCGGAGGGTTTTAATCAAAAAGAAACCATTTTGACAGTTATTATTATCATCACCGCTTCTTTCTACCCTTTCGGGTTATACGCAATTACGCTAATGTGTAATGGTAGTGTGATTGTGAGATGAAATGGAGGACCTACAGTTTAACGTGGGATCCGAACCACGGTGGAGGCCTGGCATTCCCTACATTCACAAGTTGTGATTAATACACGTCTTGCTATTGACAGTTACTAAAGTTAATTAATTGTATACAAAGATTTTTTTTACACTAAATTAATGAATTAAAACACGCTTCATTATATTGGTTTAGTTTATTTTTCTACTCTTGATAATATAAAAAGTTCTTGGTAAATTGTTAGAGCCACGGCGACATTTGGACTTTTTCTATTCATATGTAAAGTTTATATTCAAAGATACAGCATTCATGACATACACACACCGCGTCTTACTATCCGTTATGTACCAATTACGCTAATGGTTCTAGGGATTAGGAAGGTTATATTTCCATGAAGTGTACACGCATTTGTGGAGAGGGAGAGTGGAATAAAATTTTGGAAAAAAAACCTCTCAGTACACCCTACTGAGATTAGAGCCTAAATCTCCCCGTCATCGGCAGTCTAGTCTACTGCGCGAGTTGCCAACATGACCTTGACTCGCGGTATCTTCACTGCTCCCACCCCACACATCTTACGGTACCAAAATACCGTATCTATAGTCTATATTCAGAGGTCATCCAGCTCCAATTCGACCTGAACTTACTTGGAGATTAGTTTACTCTCGAGACTAAACTATAATCACGGTTCTAAATCAATTATTTAGCGAGTGTATTAATTTTTTTAAGACTTCATTTTGAGTTTTAGTAAGTTTATTATTTTATTTATAAGGATTTCCCACAAAAGCCTCAAAGTGGAAATTTCTTTCTCTGAATGTCTTCAGTCTTTGCTTGGCAGGAAATGAAAACAAAAAGATGGTAGTCAACAAGGTCATAAGGTATACTAAAGAAAGGTCCTTCTGGCATTCATATAAAGGAGTCTCGTATCCCTCTTTTGTGGATAACGAATATTCGACTTCTCTTTATAACGTCCTTCTTTGGTCCTTTTGTGAGTTAGATTATCTTATCCTTCTCGTACAACCTTGTAAGAGATACACGTTTTTTGAGAAACAGAACTAAGTCTATTTTATCTTAGATTTTTTTTTAAAGTTTTGATTTACTATACAGCTTTAGGTTCTGCACCACGTGACCTATCTGATATTGAAAAATATAACGAGGAATAGTTATTTTAATGAGAATAGTAATCACTTACAGTCCGACACCTTAGCTCAGTCGGTAGCATGTCTGCTTACTGAGCTAAGGGTCCCAGGTTCGATTCCTGGCGAGAAAGAAAGTTTATCATCCTTTCACATTGATAAATTAACGGCTCTGGACTGGATGTTGTGCCTGTCCTAGTCTGAAGTTACATTATAAGGCATATGAAGCTACGAGAAGCCTAACAAGCCGGTAGTGGAAAATATATGGCTTGAATAAAAAACTGTAAACGGTGATGGATTTAAAGTAAATTACTTACAGGTAAACCCCGCTAGACCAAACCCAGGTATTTCGAAATTCCCAACACACTTTTCAGAAAGCGGGGGAGAGAAAAAATTAGTCAAATGAAATAAATTGTATAAGTTAAAAGATAATTGTAAGAAACAGTTTATATCTGATAGTAATGTTGACTATTTACATGTTGTAATCAACATAATTTGTTTTAATTTAACTAAAAATTATTACACTATATATCAGTTAACTAAATGATAATTTGATTAAGCTCATTCAACTGTAATTCAAAATTACTGTAAAAATACTGTATCACTGTATTATACCACTTAATCCGAACAATCTCCAGTCCCAGTTAGTTCGGATTAACAAGGTTATAATGTAGGTGATAATTGTTAATACCAAATATAAGAGTAATTTGTTTATGAATTACTTTAAAATTATTGACAATTATAGTTTGCGTTCTAGGGTGTTCAATAGGATATTTAATAAACCACAGTTCCTTAAATTATATTTTGCACTATTCAATATTAAATAAATCGGTCTGATTCTTAGGTTCATAATTTATGATTAAATTGGTGACCTGGCGGTCTAGGGGTAAGGTGTCGGACTTCTGTGCTGTGAGTCCGGGGTTCAATCCTCGGTCCCGGCACAGATCTATCTGATTGCCAAACCTTTACTTCGCCTCTGACAAGACGTGTATTAATCACAACTTGTGAATGTGGGGAATGCCAGGCCTCCACCGTGGTTCGGATCCCACGTTAAACGGTAGGTCCTCCATTTCATCTCACAATCACCCTACCATTACCCACTAGCCTAAGTGCTTATAACCCGAACGGGTAGTAAGACTCGGTGCTAATAATAAATAATAATAATAATAAAATTTACTCGGAGGTTTTTCGTATAAAATTTATTATTTTATTTTTATTATTTCTACCCCATTTAGATATCTTGGTCTAGCTAGAGCATGCTATTTAAGATATTGAAAAGAAGGTTTTCTTCTTTAAATAAATACTTATTTATAAAAATGTAGTTATAATTTTATAGTGAAAATATAATATTTTAAGCTATACAAGTAGTCACCACGTCTTACCACCCCTTCAGTCGGTCCACATACTTACACTCGTGAGGATAGGAGAATTTTAGAATAAGATGACCCCGCATTCGTGTGGAAGAAGAACGGGAAAACAGCCCCTAGTAAATTTAACCGGTGTTTCAACCCTGACATCACCGTCATCGCCAAAAAGAGACATAACGAGACTGATAATATTCTGCCCCCTTCACCCACTTGCCCCAGTTAAGGGGAGAGAGATAAGGGGGGGGGGAGGGCTGAGGCTTAATTGTATCATGAGCCTTGATAATGGTCACTCATACCACTAGTCTATTTTATTACCGACTTGTTAAAGTGCCCGGCATTTCCTGAAAGAAATGTCCTTAGTTTAGTAATAATAATCGACTTTAATGGCGAAGTTAAGGCTACCGCCTAGTTTAATGAATGTACGTGGAAGATAACTTTACAGTTAGTGCCTTAAGCCCTGCACTGCCCATGAATTTTATGTTCACGATTCTTGTTTTTATTTAATAACCTGATCAGAATTTTAAAATTTTGGCTTTGCTATGTATATATTGTGCACAAGGAGTACTCCTATTTTCAAAATTTCAGAACCTCTATTTGCGATAGATATCACGCAATGTTCACGACAGATAAATTCTTCATTTTATTAATAGAGATTTACATTTTCAGTGTACATTATTTATATATTTGTAGGCTACTTAGCTTATAAAAACTAAAATTGTAATCATTTGGGGTACTCACACAAAACAATATGAAGTAAAAATAATTTGACAAGAAGTTTCCATTTCTAAGGTTTTTTAAAAACAAAATTAGTTTAGAGAATAAAATTCAAAACAAAACCATAAGTATATTAAGTAGTTAAGTCAGCTTAAATATTTATTAATGTGAGGATTTAGAGCCGTTTAATTTTATATGTAAGCTATAATATTATTTTTAATCCAATTTTGGGTGGTATGTGTCGTTTTTGTTTCAAGCTATGAATGTAATTAACGTACAAAAAAAAAGTATGAATTCAATATTTGAAGCATACATACCACGCTTTTTTTTAACTGACATAAAAGAATTATCCGCCGCAAAAAAAAAAGTATTATACATATATTTTAAGTTTAATGAAAAAAATATAGAATAAAACAAAGGTGAAAAATAATGATAGAGGAATATAGTAATATAAAAATCTTGCTGTACTGCCGAGTTTTTTTCTTCTTCTTTCTTATATATATAGAAGGGGGAATAAAATAAAAAGACACGCCGTGTATGCATTAATTATTTTTTCATAGAAATATTAATAAAAGAAAACAACTCTTGGTGCATGAAAATGTTGTCATAAAGGGGAAGCGGTAATGAACCTGTGTGGACCTTTCTTACTGACTCACTTTCTTTGCCGCGGTTTTTCAGGGAGGGATGTTTGTTGAAGGGTTCGGGAGGAAGGGTAAAGACGGGGCTTTTTGGGGGAGGAAAGGTCTGGGGGTGGGGGAGATGAGGGCGAAGATGAAGAGAAATTTCAGCAAGGCACGATCCATTCCTTCACTTTGTAAGGACTACCTTTAGAATAATTCAACCTTGTCTTAAATAGGTCATGTACAGCAAAAGTCAAAATTACGAGAAACTGAGAGCCCAAATTTTAAAATGTATTTATTAATTTTAGTATTAATGTATATATATTATCTTTTAAACATAATATTTATAAACTATTGATGAGATTGTTTCGCATATAATGGTTTTATAATCTATATATTTATTTAGTAAGCAAGTATTTATATTCATGTGTAAGAGCATAATTATTTTAAGGTTTATTCCGGCAGGAGGTTAACCCACGCTTGCACATTTCCTTGGAAGTCAAGAGTATTGGGTTGCCATCCTGCTGAGAATAGCATCCTGTTGACGAGCGAGCACGGTGTGACCGATGGACCTTCCTAGCTTGTTGGACACATTGAGATCAGCAAATTTGTGTGATAGAATAACACCTTGTTTAGTGTTTGAAGCCATGCTGAGTGCATGTGGGTCGGTTATATAGCAACGACTGACCAAACGACGGAATAAAATGTGATCTGGAGGTTCATCCCCACCGGAGGGTCGATCGCGGGTCTAGAGGAAGGTTTGCGAGTTCCGTTATCGTGCCTGCTCCCTCGTCACGGGAGATCTACTCGGTTACTTATGCAGTAGTTTAGTCATCTGAATAGATTAATAAAGATAAAACGAGTGGCCTTACAGTTTTGTCAGAAGTAGGATAGGGACGTTATCCCAACAAACCAAACCCTGGTGACCGATGGGGTGATTCCCCTTTCGGGTAAAACACCCAAGGTACCAGCCGGGAATCGAACCAGTTACACTGACCACTGCACCACGGGGCTGGTTATAGAAGGAGATATGGAAGGGAGGAATTCAAGAATGAGAACAAGACTGGGTGGACGATGTTGACAGAAGAAGGTACAAAGATGTGGAGATCTGCAGCACACTAATTGTAAGAACCATGACCTGAGGAAGATGAACTCTCACTACCTTTCTTTTCACCCCGGATTACCTGTGGTACATATATTAGCTACCATCACGGGCGTCCATAAATGGGCAATAAGGGGTGCTCCAGTACCCCATATAACTCTACAATATTTATTTGTTGATTTTTATCAAAATTATAAAGTTGTGTATTTGATGTTTGTTTGCAGTTTGCTATTGGCAACTTAGAATCGTCAATATCAGAGTTAACACTGATGAAAATGACAGAATATACATTTCCTCCCATTCCCGTGTACAACAGATTTATTTTAATTTTGTTATGTTCAATAAACTTGAGAAATATATCATGTTTCTTTTCAAGGGGTTCAGCTACAACCAAATGTTATTTGTTGCCAATTTATCAGAAACGTTTTTTTTTTTTTTGCGAAAATGGGCTCTTGAATCTCAGAATTATGTTCAGATGCTCTACAAATTTCCTTGCTTTAAGGGTTAAATTCCTGAAATTCTCTCTATCGAGGAGGAGGGATGTCGTACCCCCGACAGACGGGACTTCAATCCACCCCCCCAATGGTGCCCTTGACTACCAGACACCCTTGTAAAGCTAATATCGCGCGGACAAGGGTGTCTCTTTGGTCTTGTCTGGTTGGATAGTCATGAGGAAGCCGAGGTTTTATTCTCGTACAAGTGTGTTTAAATGTGTTTATATCAATAGTTTCCCCCCCCCCACCCCCTTCTCTCTCTCTCTCTCTCTCTCTTAGCAAAATGTGTGTACGCCTCCTTTTTAATCTGCTCTCCTCATCTTTTTACTCCATAAGAATAAATAAGCGTTAAAGTGTAATTTTTGAAAAAAAAATATACAAAAACCAAATCCGAGCTTTATGAATGAAATTCAAATCAAAATTTGTATGTAAAAACGTTATTAAAGTTAACGTTCACTTAGAATCAAAAATATTCTAAAATAGTGATAATAATTTACCCCCTCCCCCCCCTCACTGATCGAATAGTGCCCGACAACTTAGCTCAGTCGGTAGCTTGTCTGTCTACTGAGCTAAGGGGTCCCGGGTTCGATTCCCGGCATGGCCGAAAAAAAACTAATCATTGGTGAAATGTGGGTTTACCCTTTCACAGGGATTAATTAAGGGCAGGGGACAGGATGTTGTGTCTGTCCTAGTTTGGATTGTAAGCTAAGACAAGCCTATCGAGCCTTTATTGGAAAATATACGGCGGCTTGGGTTTGAAAAAAGTGACCCAAGCCACAGTATGTTAACAGTAATTAATGTAAAGTGGTCGAATGGTCTAAGACATCACACTCTTGTTAGATTGGCCTGCTTATGACGGAGAGATCAGGGTTGGAACCCCAGTCGGGTCTACTGAAGGTGGTCTTACCTAAATGTTTCCCCACTCTCCTTTCACGCAAATGCAGGTAGATCACCTCTAAAATAGCTCCTACATCCCAACCGCATTAGAGTAATGATCATATATGCGTTTAACCTGAACGGCTAGTAAGACGCGGAGATAAAAAAATATATAATTAGTTTTCTTAAACTAATTACACATCAAGATATTCAGTTCACACTACACTTTAAATTTAAAACAAACAACGTAAAATCTTTTAAACGCCTTTAAAATTCAATTTTTTAAATTTATTTATAACAAAACTATGGATAACAAAAGATTTTAACGGAATCAAAATGAAGTGTACACAAAACGTGTACTTTTCGCATCAGAACTTCTGAGAGTTTTTATCCGACCTTTTGTTTCCACATTAGCATGAAGAATAAACATAGCCTCCTCTTTTTCCGTAGTTAATTTATGTGCTCCCTTTATAGAGGCTAGAGGCGTGTTTTATTATGCTTTATGAGCCCAGGAAACAAACCTTTGAGGGCGCGTATATATACTGAAGAAATTAAACGGCATCTTCTTTGAAATTAATTTACCAACACTTGAATGGGCATGCACAGTAAATAATTTCATTTTAAATGTTAGTACCAACTTTATGACTTGAAATATGTAATAATACAAAATTCCATGCTCATCAAATAACCCTACTATTCGTTTGTTTTGTCATAATGTATTTACTTTTATGTTTTACTCTTCTTTATTTTACTATTTTCAACTAATTTCCTTAGGTTGAAAAGAAAAAAAAGGAAAATATTTATTTTCTTGGAATTATTTTTCTTTGTTGTTTATTTACTATAAAGAATGAAAATACTTCTCTTGGATGTTTATTGAAGACAAAGAAAGAAAGAACACGCACACCATCCAAAACGACACACGCTAAAACGTATTTATTCATTTGTTTATCAGAACGACATGTCTCTTTTTGTCGGGCGTCCCATCAATATGGATTCTAACAGGAAGTCCAGAAAGCTGAAAACCCAGCCAGGCCGAAAATAACTTAACGCCTACTTGGCTTTTTTTTAATACATCACATAAAACCATAATTCTTTGGTGCCTGGGAAAGAAGAGTACAAGTCAACTAATTGGCCTAAATGAAATGAATCGATAATAAGATTCACATTGGGCAAGTCTCCCTCACACGCGTGATTGACTCAGACTTAAACTCCACCACGAATTATTTTAAAGTAAAAGTTTTTTTTTTAAAGTACAAACATTATTTTATTGCGACAAACATTAGTAGCTTTTTACTATTGTCCATTGTTTCCATAGCGCAAAATATATATTTGTAAAATTTGACCTATCACAAAATAAGAACCAAACTCGCAGAGTTATTTAAGATCGTTCATCATGGCGGGCCCAACTCAGTTCCCGGCTCGCGCGAGGTATTATGGGTGTAAAAAGGAAGAGAAAATACCAAGATATGCCATAAATGTGTGCAGTGCATTCGTATTTGAGTGATTACTCGACATTTTCCGCGGTGACGATGGGGGACAAAGTGACAAAGTTTCTTGTTAGTAACTACAGTATGTCCCTATTATGACAGAATGAAGATTTGTGCACAGTGTTTATCTGTGAAGCCATTCTAAAATGGTCAAAAACGGCCTTTTCAACGCGCTTTCTATCCAAATATAATTTAATATTTCAACAATGTTCTCTATTAGAAACTTCTATCAACCTTTTATCCCCATTAATGTTTAATCAGAAATGGTCCACGTGCAATAGTGTTGATGCAAATTTACGATTTCGAGCCGACTGTATCACAGAGTTGATTGGCATGTGATGCACTCTCTTAAACTCGTTTTCTTTCTCTTCAGAATCGAATACATTTTACTCCAAATTGAAGATTTATCAACAATGGAAGAGGTAAGTTTTCCCATTTCTTTAAATGACCTATCAACGTCGAGAGAGAGAGAGTGAGAAAGATAATCTTCCTTTTAATAATAGAAGGGGTGTGAGGGAATCACGGTAGAAAATGAGATGGGATAGAAGAACTAAAAAAAAAGCGTGTATTGAATTGAAATAATCTCATCTCCCAAAAACTTCAAAATGTTTGAAACTTTTTTTTTTCTTCCTTCCTTTGGAGCCTTAGTGGCGGGACAGATGTCGGCAAGTCGTTTACGAGCTTCCCCAAACCCCAATACCACCCAGGCGTTGAGGTCGTCATATGCGAACACGTGTTTCACACATGGGAACACATGTGATGTAATGAAGTAAAAAAAAAATAGAACAAGAAATTTGCCAAGGAAATTGTTCACAGGGAACCGATATAATTCTCTTAGCCCCTCCCCCTACTCCCCACCATGTTTTATTACTTTGCATACTTTACGAATAATCTGGCTATGATGAGGAGGGTGGATTTAAAGATGAAATGTACCCTTATTTATGGATGAGCGAGTTGGCAATTTTAATTTAAAGTCTAGTTTGAATAAAACAATTTTTTTTTATGATTCGAGTAATATAGAGAAATATTTGTAAAAAAAAATATTTCAAGTTGAAACATAGATAAGTACCAAGATTACTTTTTTTAGAATTTAAATTTTCTATGAAAAACCTCATAATCATACAAATCCGAATTTTTAAATAAATATAAGGTAGCTATTGTCCAATTTTTGTGTTTGTTTTTTAGATAGAAAAAAATGAAATAATGAAGTTCTCTATTGGAAAGGTACCGAGTTAAAGTCACATGACACACTTTTCTAGGGCAATGACTTTTATATCTCAAACCTCATAAGCAGCCCAGCAAATACTATATTTCATTTTAATTAATTTAAAACCTGCCTCGGTGGCGTGGTTGGCCAACGCGATGGTTTTGTGTTGAACTAGACTACCGAGGACAGGGAGATTGAGGTTATAATATTGGTAGGGTGAACTG
>CABFVX010003857.1:53470-70954 GCA_902151425.1 Timema shepardi | reverse complement strand
GGGGGGGGGGGGAGACATCTACCTTAAATATAATATAGTTTGCTCCCCTTTCACTCACTCTGGCTTAAGGTCCGACCAGCGAAGACAAATAGTCTTTCATTGTCATCACTGATGCGATACGATAGAACGGCCTTTATTTCATTGATGACTAGGGCTAGGATTTTGATGATTTTGCATTTTTTTTTAAACCTGGAACGTTGTTCAAGTATATACAAATGTGTTTCATAAGATACTTCGCTGATTTAAGTAGCTTTGTTAAGGCTTTTGTATTTGCATTTTTCCGTGTTTTTACGCAAATATGGCATTTTTAAAGGTTTTACGGTCATTTTAAGTAATTTTTGTTGTTGTTTTTGAGTCATTTACCCATGATTATAACATTTCTGCAAACATTATAGCAAACGGTGCTGCCAAGACGGAGGTTAGACTGCTTCCACCCCTCTCCCATCTCTTCCTTCAAGCCGGTGATAGTTAGATAGCTCTTCTTCCCCCACTCCTCTAGCATAGTGGGGCTGTAAATGAACTCGTTTAGACTAGTCTGAGCAAGTTTGGCAAATAACGGTGGCTCATTCATTGTATCTCTACATTTTTCGGAAGCTACACGTGTTGTTTATGTGAATTTAAACATTCTACATGCCTAAAGTGAAAGAAAGTGCTTCACATAACTTGAAACTTTTCGTTGCTGAAAATGGCGAAAAAGTATTATCTACCGATGGACAGATACTATGTTGCAAAATTTGTGACGTGAGAGCTACCGCAGTAAAGAAATTTACTGTGCAGCAGCATGTAAAGAGAAAAAAACACAAACGAGGTTTTCAGCGATTCCAGGATGAGAAAAATACTACAGAAAATGCTCCTTGGCCAAACCATCGAGTCTTCAAAACATTATGCATTTTACGAAGAACTGTGGGAAGCCTTCATTTGTGCTGATATTCCCTTGAGTAAAGTTAACACTCCGAGATTGCGCGGATTTTTAGAAACGCACACTGGGAAGTCTTTGCCGGACTCCTCCACACTAAGAAAAAGTTATGTCTGACGTTGCTATGAAAACACCATGAAGAAGATACGAGAAAAAGTCGCATAAAAGAAAATATAGGTGTCTATTGATGAGACAATGACTCTTTAGTACGATATGTAGCTAACGTAGTGGTAGGTACGATGGAAGAAGATGGTCCTGGTGAACATATTCTCATCAACTTTGAACATTTAGAAAAAGTGAATTTTTCTACAATAAGCAAACTCTTTGATAGGTCCTTGAGTTTAATATGGCCTGATGGAATCAACAACGACAATGCTCTGATCTTCATGACTGATGCTGCACCTTACATGATAAAGACTGCTAATGCTCTGAAAGCGCTGTATTCAAAAATGGTGCACCTAACATGTCTAGCACATGCCTGTCACAGAGTTGCTGAAGAGATACGAGGGCAATTCATCGAAGTTGACCAGCTGATTGGGTGAGCGAAAAAAGTTTTTCTGAAGGCACCAACTCGAGTGGCATCATTCAAGTCAAAGGCTCTAAACGTTCCTTTGCCACCTACTCCAATTTTAACCAGGTGGGGGACTTGGATTGAAGCATTAAACTATTAGTGTGAGAACTTCCAAGTTGTGAAAAAGTTCGACTCATTTGACAGCAATGAAGTGATCTCAATTAAAGTTGCTCAGGAACTTCTTTCTGATCCTGAAATTGCAGGTAAGTTTTCCAACCTAAAGTCAAATTTTGGATTTCTGCCTAGTGCCATTACTTCTTTGGAGAAGTCAGAAGTGCTATTAGTGGATCAAATAGATTTGATAAATAAAGTTGTGAATGACCTAAATATTGTGACTGGAAAAGTTGGAAAGGCTGTGCAAAAGAAAATTAAGCAAGTTCTTTTTTTTAAAAAAAATGAAGGATATGAAATGCTGTGCTTAGTTGCGACGTTCTATCAGGGAAAAACTTTTCCCTTGGTGAAATTTTAAGGGATTTTGAACAAAGCGACGTAGTTTATTTCAAGTATGCTCCTGTGATGTCAGTAGAAGTGGAAAGGAGCTTCTCTAATTTTAAAGCATTGATAGCAGATAATAGAAAATATGCATGTGATTTTTGTTGTGCATTGCAATTCTGTACTGTTGAAATAAGAACTCTTAAGTCTGCCATGTCAAATTAAGCTGTTAGAAAATGTAAATTGAATTATTATGTCTTTTCCTTGTTTTATTTTATATGGAATATTTTTTGTTGACAAAATAAAAACTTTTAGCTTGGCACAGAAATGGAACGTTAAATTATATTTTAAGAATTTGTTTTGGTTTACTTGTTTTATTTAGGAAAATAAATATTTTTATGGTCATTTTCTTTTGTTTTAAAGAGCATTTTATAAAATTTATTTTGGTCATAAATGCATTTTTAATAGGGCATTTTATACAAATCTTTAGGTCATCAAAATCCTAGTCCAATTAATGATATTGTATCTTTAATTTCTTTTAAATCTTTGGCACAATTTGTATCAAAATTAAAATCAATCCCATCTTTTAAAATTATTTAAATTCAGTTACTGAGGTTGGTGGCTTAATTTTAAAAATTGTGTCCTCTTTAACATTGGTGGAATGTGGGTTTACCCTTTCACTGTGATGAATTAAGGTCTGGGTACTGGATGTTGTGCCTGTCCTAGTCTTAAGTTAGATAACAAGGTATATGGAGCTACAACTGTCCTAGCAAGCCGGTAGTCAAAAATGTATGGCTTGAATAAATAGCTGACCTAGGCCACAGGCTGGAAACAGTAATGGATGTAAAGTAAATGTATTTTACTAATAAGGGCATTTAATTTGTATTTTATCAACTAAAATAATAAAATGAAATAGTAATAGATTGAACTTATCTGCTATATTTAATTGCATGCGTGCCAATGTGCAAAATATATTCTATCTTTTTGGGCTCGAATGTCTAATCACTGGTACTAAAGAATGTTCAAACCTTTCTTTAAACTCAAAAGATGTATGAAGGTTAAAAACCTGATATCAGTGGCGTAATTACGGCAATGCAGGCAATGCAGCTACATTCAGGCCCTTGGACAAATCGGGCTCCGGCCCTTTAGGTACAAAAATATACCACAGTGAGGCAAGAGGCAATAAACAGACCGAAAAAAAATTAACAAAGGAGTGCTATGCATTTGTGACTTGTTTTTATTTCTCACATCAACAGAATTTCTAAGCTTGTATGATGAAGAAGTAAATAAAAATGCTCTCAAACTACGACGGTGGTATTTTAATGACTTATCAGAAAATCTATATCTCCATTTGTTGCTCTCTATCAAAACTTTTAAAGCCAGAAATTGAAAAAATCAACACTACACGACAGCTCGCCGAGCTTACTTTAATCAAGTTTTCAGACATGAGCTCCAGTTATCCTGATGTTTGCTCACTTATTATTATTTTTTTACAATTACGGTTTCGGTAGCAACAGCAGTTGAGGAATAAGTGTTACTTTATTCTAGTGTTTATAATGTATGCTGGCCTCTATAATATTCTGTAAATATACGTATTTTCAAGAAAACTTAGTTTTATCTTAGTATTATATTTTATTTGACTTGGTGGGGGTTCTGATGTCAACGTTCGCATCCGGGTCTTTGGTTTGTAGTTACGCCACTGCCTACGATGTGACTATAATATTATCTCTTAAATGCTGATCTCTAACTATATTTCACAAACTTTATTAAAATGGTCCTTCTGTGCTGGCGGCCGGGGCTCGATCCCCGGTCCCGGCACAGATTTATCTGATTACCAAACCCTTCCTTCACCTCTGACAAGACATCTTGTGAATGTGGGGAATGCCAGGCCTCCACCGTGGTTCGGATTCCACGTTAAACTGTAGGTCCTCCATTTCATCTCACAATCACCCTACCATTACACATTAGCGTAAGTGCGTATAACCCGAACGGGTAGTAAGACGCGGTGCTAGTAATAATAATTAAAATGGTTGTGAATCTCGGTGACTATGTTAGCATTTTTACGCAATTCACTATTATTAATATGCTTAACAAACATATTTTTTAATCCCTTTCAGATCCTTGGTTGTTGAATCCATCAAATTATTCTTATAATAAAAAGGGATTTTCAAAAATCTTATAGAATTTTTATTTTTTTATAATGTAGAAAAATGAAGATGTTCTTACAATGTTTCTTATTCATTTGGTCACTTTTGAAACATAAAGTTAGGGACAAAGTCGAGACAAATTTGCAATATTTTTCATAATTTTAATACTATTTTGAAACATAATAAAAAATAACTGTATTATTCCCACTTACCAGACAAACATTATTTAATAATAACCGTATAAGTATGCACGACTAGATTATATCTCTCACTAAATCCAAATTTAAGGATACATGGTGTATTTAGATGATGTCACATTTGATTGAATTTTAAAAATCCTAAAGAAAGGGTTTATTTAGTTTTGAAGTTTAAATACCAGTTTGGCGGAGCAAGTGAATTTTTAGTAAATAGCTTTCGACTTTACCTCTACGTAAATTCAGTACGTTACATTACTTCTAAATTTTATCTTTCTAAAATTACTCACTTAAGTGTACATAACTATGCACATATACTGCCCAAATGGGTGGTAAGACGATTTGAACAAAAAATACTAGCTGGGCATATTCATTTGCTACGTGAAGAGATAAAATCAAATTAAACTGCTAGTAATGTATGTGAGATACCTATTTTATGTTTATAAATCTTTTAAGAAAATGACTCAAGAGATTCACGAAGAATGGAATTCATTTGTGATTGTAATTACATGTTTGTTTTGTAGAAAATTTGGAATGTATGCAGTGGTGGAGGAATGTTTTGAGCTGGGGCGGAGGGGGGTTCCAAATTTCCAGATAAAAATTGTAATTTAAAAAAACTTCCAATAACACTCCACTAGCCCTTAAACGTATAACTTCATTAGGCTATGATAAGAACCGTTCTAGCATATTGGCCTAAGTATTTACCCACCCGCAGCGGTGGTTTAGGGGTAGAGTCGTTAGCTCACAATCCTTTGTTAACCGTTGACGGGGATGTAGAGGTTCAAATCTCAGCCGGGTGAACTAAGGCTGGTTTTCCCCAAGTTATTTATCACTGCAATTTTTCCAGCTTCACTCCACCTCCAGGCAAATATGGGTTAACTTCCTTCTAACTGCCATCCTCTTCCCTACCCCATTAGATTAAGCTGTTAATAGCCCATGTGCTAACAAACTTAACGATTAATAAAAAAAACTAGGCCTGACCAAAAGTTCAGTAGTTGAATATAGAACACATTATTTGAAGCGATAGACTAAGGCACTGTAGCCGTTAAATATTTGTGTTGGTCTGTGTCTAGCAAACATCGGGTAAAGGTAATCAGTCTCAAGAACATTAACCCGTCTAGCACGTGACAGACTAGGATAGGTGGACATACATGATCAAACATACACGTAAATAAAATCTGATAAACTTTACGGGTAAATGTAAATTCAATATCATAATATGCTAATAATTATAATACCTCAAATAGAAGCTCTCCTCACACTTATACTTCGTAGTTTTCCGTTCGCTCTATGTTAAAAACCAAGTTAACCAACACAAACTCACACCTAATAAAATAATACCACACTCGGATAGGTCTGTAACCAACTGCTTGACGCATGCTCAATTACTATGATTTTGGCGCGATAAATTTTCGTTGTAGCGTTCTGCACGGCACACGCGCCAACTAGGAGCCAGCGCGTAGTTTAAACAACGATGATTCAGCTATGGCTTCATTCAAATTGTCTTAGCTTTGGTATAAACACAATTGAAATATAACATATTTTTTTCAATTTTCCATAATTTATGTAAGCCACACTGGGATTTTTATAGCACATGTCAGAAAGGGAAAGGGAGGGGGGGTGGGCAAACCTCTCTTTGCCTTCCCCTTGCCTCTATCAAGGGGACAATGCCCCCTGTGCCCAACCCGTTCCACCGCCCCTGAATATATGTACTTACTTTAACTTAACAATACGATGTTGGTAAATACTGGAACTCATCAATTACTAAATTTATTAAATAGCATAAATAATCTAATGCTTTAATATATCCCTTGATGTTTTCTCCACGAAATGCGAGCTCTTGTTAGTTCATCACATGGCTGCTAGAGTGTAGCAGAAACGTCAAAGGATCTTGAAAAGTATTAACCGGATTCTATTGACAAAATAAATGTTGGACTCAATAACTTACCACATGTCCTATAGAGTGCACCATAAACATCAAACTTGGGACCATGCTTCACCATGCATCTGATAGAGTGAAACAAAATACAGTACTATTATCTTACTTAACCTACCTGAAGATTTAGAAAAATAATATGTACAAAAAAGGGGAAATAAAATCAAGACAACACGTAGTGAAAATAATTTAATTACTGGAGATGAAACCACTTTTAAATATCTCTTTAGTTTTTCCCTTTTACAAATTATAGAACCGTGGTTATAATTAGTAAAAAATATTTCACTATTTAAATGAACATGTACGTTGTATGCCAAAAAACTAATACTTCTAGATAATCGTTATTAAATTATTTTGTTCGTGAATACAATTACAGTCAAAGAAACAATCTTTGATTGACTTGTCAATAGGTCACATCATAACGCAAAAAACAGGAGTACCTATCTTTATGTTTGACTTAAAGAAAGAGAGAAAAAACCTACAATAAATTCAAGTATTACAAAATAAATTTAATACGAATATGGAGACCTAGAATAAGGCTTCTATTTTGTGAGTCTAATTTTGTTTCTGAGTCGTTTCATATATGTACGAAAAATTAAAAGCTAGGGAATTAGGATAGAAGAAGCAATTTAAATTAAAAATTATACAGGCCTTAATTTAATATTTGTTCGTAGTAAATAAAGACGTATAACTTAGACTACTGTTGTTGTTACACTAAAAGAGATATAAGACTACATTTCTATGTAAAATAAATCAATTCGACTATCATTTGATTTCTATTTGGACCAGAAACATAATAGTTTAAAAAATTTAACGGAAAGTGTTTGCTTCTTGTTTTAAAACTACTGTTGTCTATGTGGTATTCTGTTTAACTCCATTAACAGATTTGATAGCTTTACTAGACCATTCCTCATCACTTTAAAATTATTTATTTATCTATTTTAAGTTGAATTAAAATATTAAAACTATACACTTCTAGATGGTGTATGGTACAAGTCCCAATTTTCGTAAATAGTACTGTATGTACTGGTACTTACAAGGATAGATTCAAGGGATGATGTCGGGGGAAATTAGTTTTCGTACGACTCCTTTAAGAATAAATATAATACTTTTAATTAATAAGGATTTTAATTTATAAAAGCTTTAGTAATAATAATAGTAATAACAATAATTTCAATTCAATTTCAATTTCAATTTTCTTTATTATAGTGCTGGCCAACAGTCGTAAAACCTATAACTGGCCAGCACTGAAAAGTACACAAGTACCTTACAAATGCATATATTTACACGAGAAAATAAGATAAACAAAATTGTTAAATAATGTTATATAATGATTAATAGTTATAAAAAATTTATTATGATAATAATAAAAATAGCAATAATAACAAAAAACTAAAGAGTAGTTAAAAGTAGTAGCAATATGCAAAAAATAAATCAGAATATTGTAAAATTTAGATATTATAGGCAGAACCTCTTAGTGATAAATTATTGATATACGATTTCCTTAAATAACTCTCTGAGCTTAGAATTTATTTTATGATAAAAGTCGAATTCGACAAATCTATAATTGGCGCTATGGTTACAAAGACCTATAGGGCTTACCTTACAAGAGCTATTGAGAAAAAATAATTTTGGATTACGAGAAGCCCGAGAAGGGATATGAATACCTACATGATCAAGGGCACATTTGCAATAAATTTTGCTATTGAATATATTAAAAACAAAAAGGGCATCAAAATAAAGTCCACGCTAGAAGAGAGTTTGGAGCCCTAAGAGGTTTCGAATAATAATAATAATAATAATAATAATAATAATAATAATGCTAGTTCAAAAACATAATTTTAATTAGATATAATAATTAAAATGGGGATTAAAGGAAAACACACAATTTGTTTAGCAAATTTATAATAATTTAAATAAAACAAGATCACTGTCATGATATAAGTATTAAATAAGCCTAAAATGTTTAAGTACTAATTAAAAATATATGTATTTCAAAACAAATACTTGGCTATCACACTAAACTTAATAATCTAAATACTGCAATATTTTAGTTTAAAAACACAAATTCGAATCTAGGATTACCATTGCTGTCAAAATGGTTACCAACTTTGTTCACTTCTACCATTATATCACTGTGGAGATGTACTTATGCTAGATCGCTTCCCTTGCTTCCCATTGTAGTGGTATTATTGACAGTCAAACCTTTTACTTACGCTATAAGTTGACCAAAATTAATTAACTTGGCTGCACATTAGAACTAAGTTGAAAGGGTTGTTGGTTAGGTCATGTAGGAGATAGGGCAAGGAAGATGATAGCTGAATATTGGAGTCAGTCACTCTTTACATCTTTAAAGTAAAGGTTCAATTTTGTTTATGCAGGAAGTGGGGCGATCTCCCTCATTGCCCCTCTAGATTCAACACTGATTTATTAAGAAAATTCACAAAGCTAATTTAAGAGTTACGTTTAAATCATCCTTGACTAGATATGAAGTTGATTAAGTTGTTGTTTGTTGAAAAGACTATATTAGTGGTGTACTGAAATATCTCTAAAATAGAACAGATAACCCACGATACCTTCACGTGATCAATTTGCATAGTAACTCCCTACACCATGTCTTGAAGAGATATACAAATTTATTTGTGTACCTCTTCTCCATACCACTTTTCTCCACTAATTCTTCCAGCGCCCTCGTGTGGTGGAAATGGCAATCTGCGACTACCAGAGGATCCCATTCCGGCAAGCAAACACTTCTCTTTGCTCGCTCGTTCGCTTGGTAACTTGCGCGACTCTGAACAAACAAAAGAAGGCACCTCATCCAATTCAGGGGTGAACGAGGCATTGGCTCTAGATGTCGTTTCCAGAATCATGGAATATATTTGAAGAGCTGAAAAGGAGGAAAAAACTAAGTATTAATCTGGTTATACAATTAAATAAATTGTATGGTGCATCTCACAGATTTTCTCACTCCTTTAGCTAAACTATACATACAGCTCATAATATACGTGGAAAAGAAATAATATACTTTGTTATGAAAACAAAATGGGGAGAATAAATAGCATTGCACTTAACCAAAGAAATAATAGATACTGTTAAAAAATATATATAATATATAAAACGAAAAAAACTCACTCACTGACACACTCATCACCATATTTGGAATCTTGAAATTTTGCATAAAGGTTTCTTGTAGGCCCCAGGCAAGATATAGGAAGTTTTTTTCTTTTCAAAACTTGACCCCTAATGTATGGAAGGTTTCCAAATTAGCTGATGTTTATTTTGAATCAGCGGACATAGTCTTGAAATTTAAAAAGAAATGTACTTTCTAGATTTGGGTAAGACCTTTTGAGTTTTTTTAAAAATTTCATCACCTAATGAGGTAGAAAGGGACCAAAAAGGGATGGGAAATTTGATACCTGAGGACTTTTCGGCTGGCAGAATACGATTATGACATTAATTTTTGTATGGCAGACACACAATTAGTCCCGAGGTGCGGGTGCAGATGGTTGGATATGTCTCAACCAACTGGGATTGGTCCCAAGTGATCTCAGATAGGCCGAGGGGAGACAACAATTATACCAAGGAGGAGTACATATCTGAAATGTCTATACCTGATTCATTCGGCACCACCTACGATCTGGTGCCAGTGGGAAAGATATTCCTCTCTCAATTTCCAGTGTACAGAGATGGTAGTCTCTTGGCGTGGGTTGGCGACCTCAATACTAGCCTTACAGCCATCTGCCTATTCCTGTTCTCACTCCTGTAGCTTAAAACAGGAGACACCGTATGTGTCGACTTAGGGTCAATGACACAATACGCTGGGAGATGTCAGGGAGGCCTCTACGAAATCTGCCAGGAAGAGCTCCCAGGTAAATAGAGCAGCAGTTACCAAATACATCCAGAAAAATCTTAGGGTGAATAGGGCTGTGGTAGCTAAATATACACAGAATAATCCAAACATTAATAAAGACGCTATAAGGAGGTACATTCAAAAAGGGAAAGTGTACCAAATTGTGCAATGGAGAAAGAAATATTAGTCTGACTTTGATTATAATGTAGATATTGATGATTATGACGGCTATAAATCTGTGAAGTTGGGAGGAATGACCAACGTTTGTAGTAGGTGCAAGACCAATAATTAGGAGGAGGAGAGTGCAGGAATATGGTGCAATAGCGGCAAAGTGTGGCTGCCTCAGTTTCAGCAGCTCCATGAGCCCCTCTACAGTCGCATTACAGATATGCATCATGGGGACTGCGGTCATTAAATACAATGCCTGCTTTCAAATGACGTATTTTGAATCCAAGCAGGTGGAGGAAGACAAATTTATGCCAACTTTAAAGGTTCAAGTCCAGGTTAATCATCGGGAGCTCTCTGTCTACACCACAACAGCGGTTATAGTCTTCTAGATTTATTTTCTTGGTGATGATGAGAAGAAGAGGGGTAGAAGGTGTGAATATTTCTCTGGTTTGAAGCCTGGTTTCTCAATTACAAAAAGTTATTCTGATACCAATATATACTTGAATGACTTCAAAACAGCAATAGACACCGTTCTGAAATACACAGAGCTCCAGTTGGTAATAAATGTGGGTAAGAATTCCTCTGACACGCAAAAGGGTCAATTTAAACACATACAGCAAGTGAGGTGATTATCGCCACTGTAGGCAAGGTTTTTGAGGAACGGGACATAGTACTTCGAAGCAAGGACAAGTCTCACGAATCTGTGAGTCTCGCCATGCTTACGACACCCTGCAGTATCCCCTCATGTTCTGCCACGGAGAAGACATATACACTAATCATCTACCCTAACGCAACCCAAAAACTAGAACCCCCCTTAAAAATACCGCGCCAGTTGTAGATTTGTACTCATAATGTATCATGGAACAAGAAGAACAAGGCAACCATCCACTGTACTTCCGCAACCTTTTCAACCAGTTCTTAGATGACATGTACGCCAAGATTTAAACGGAGGGACCCCACTTTATTCGAAACAATCAGATAAAGCTAAGGGTGAAGTATTAAACACATATGCAGGATGCTTTGAACATGGGTGATACCCAACTGTATGATCTTGGCAAGATAGTTGTGTTGCCTTCGATACATTCATCAGGGTACCCAGAACGCCATGACATACGCGAACCATTATGCAATACCCGAACTCTTTATCGCCTTCACATGTAGTCCTAAATGGACCAAAATAACATAACATTATATCAAGGTCAAATGGGTCATCATCGTCATAACTCGGTAGCCCAGGTATTTCGTTTGATGGTAAAAATGATTACGCATCTTCTGACCCAAAGTAGTATATTTGGGGCGTAAATATACCACTTGCGTTTCGTGAAGTGGCAGAGGAGGAGTCTGCCACACGTTCGCATATTACTGTGGCTGCGGGATCACACATTGGCAAATCAAATTGATGAGATCTTAAGAGCCGAGATCTCAGACCCAGAGGAAATTTCTAACACTTACGAGATAGTAAAATGCAACATGACCCACGGTCCTTGTGGCATTGTTATTAGAAAATCACCTGGCATGGTGAACGGCTCTTGCAGCAAGCGTTCCCCTGACCCTTGATCAAATACATCCAGAGTGACGACAATGGCTACCCCCAGTATAGAATGCGTTCTACCTAAGATGGTGGATTCACTGTGAATATTAATAATGTAGATCTTGACAACCACTTGGTAGTGCAGTAGAGCTTCATACTGTCCCGTAATTTCAAGGATTAAATCAAGGTTGAATTCTGCACCTCTGTAAAAATCTATCAAGTACATACGCATTTATGTAAACAAGGGAAGTAACCAAGAAGAATTCCCATTTGAGAACGACAATGATGAGGTGACGAGGTATGAAGCAGGACGATACATAAGAAGGTCAAAGGTTTTTTGGCGCATTGTTGGTTTCCTTGTACATGAGAGATTTCTCTCTGTCATGTATCTTATTGTTCACCTCGAGAATTGACCGAGAGTATATTTCACAGCAGACATTGTCATGAATAAGCTCACAAATCCTACTATAATTACTATCATAGCATTCATAGAACTATTCAAAATTGATGGCTTTGCCAACCAGATTCTTTAATGCGAGGATATATTTTATTTTAAATAGGAAAACAATACATTTTATTGAAGGAAACAGGGTGAAGCTGTAACAAACCCCACCTGTAAAAAAATATCAAGTCTTTGAAAGGGTGTACATGGTTCTATCAAACAAGGCAGAATGCTACTATCCCCATCAACTGCTGCACGAAGTCCGAGGTCCAGCATCCTTTTTAAACTCGAAAATGGTAGCTGGATACCCCCATTCTAAGTTCCAGTCAGCCTGTAGAGCTTTGGGGTTGTTGAAAGACGATAAAAATTGACTGCACCTTGGAAGAAGCTGCCCTCGCCTATTCCTCTTAGGAGTTCAGAGAACTTTTCTCCGCCATTCTTGTCTTCTGTCAATTGTTGGATCCACTTCGTCTCTGGGAGAAGTACAGAATGTCAAAACGCTGGTGGAGAAGGAATATCAGAGGTTTTAATATGCAAAATGGGATAAATGTGTTATACAATAAGTGCCTGATATTGCTGAAAGATATCGTGTTTGGCATGACAGGTCAAACCCTCAAGCACTAAGGTTTGCAATAGCCATCATGGTCAGATTGAGTCACCAATTACTTTTATTACTCAATGGAGATGTCCTATGATGTCAAATAGCTGTACAAGATTGTTATATTATAATGAATCACTTGCCAATTATGATCATAAGAAAGTTTAGGATGACGTCACCGAAATAATCGACTCAGGAAGGGTTTATATCTCCTTCTTAGACGGTCCAGACGGGACTGGCAAGACACTACTCATTAATCTGTTGCTTATGAAGGAGAGGAAGGGGCTGGGGGTCATAACATTGGCATTGCTGTTGCTTCCTCTGGGATCACAGTGGCACTGTTGGGGGATGGCAAAACGGCACACACTGCTCTAAAATCTTCTCTCAATATGAAATGTATTAAAACTCCTCTGTGCCACATCTTAAAGCAAAGTAGCATATCTCAGGTGCTTCAAGACTGTAAGATCATATACCATGCCCCATTAAGGAAAGATCAAGGCACTGGAAAGGATGATCCAGGACATACAAAGTAGCAGCAGGCTCATGGATTGAGTCACGGTGCTTCCTGCTAGGGACTTCAGGCAGACTTTGCCAGTCTTTGCTAAGGAAACCCGAGCTAATGAGGTCAAGGCCTGCTTAAAGTCATCCTACTTATGGGCAAAAACCAGAGTACTCTCCTTTAAACAAAATATGAGGATTTTTTTAGGGACTACTTGAAAGCAGAATAGTTTGTTGAGCTATCTTTGAATATGGGCGATGATAAAGATATAAGAGAGGAAGGGGTATCAAGATTTATTATAGTGTGTCGGACGTGGTAGGAGACATAAAGACATTGATTGAAAATATATATCCTTATTTGGATAATGTAAAGAGTAAATCGGTTTCGTGGCTGAAGGAACGGCCTATACTGACACCTAGAAATGACAAAGCGATTGAAATTAATAATTCCCTTTGGGAGAAATTCCATGAAATTTAAATGACATACAACTCCATATAATCAGTGGTAGAGGTGGAAGACACGATGCACCACCCAGTTTGATTCCTACACACTTTCAATCAACCAGGATTCCCTCCTCCTAGACTCATTTTGAAGGTAGGATAACCTGTTCTGCTCTTGAGGAATCTAAACCCTCCTAGTATGTGCGATAGTACCAAACTGCAGGTGAGACCTTCAATAGGAACGTGATAGAGGTGACCATTTTCACTGGCTGTGGCTAGGCAGCAACGGTCTTTATACCTCGCATACCTCTCATCACGTATGACTGACTATCCCTTTGAGATTAAGCGACTTAGTTTACGTTAAAAGTTTGAACTATTATTATAAACAAGGCTCAGGGTCAGTCCATAAATTAGGTTGTGATTGACTTGAGGGATGACTGTTTTATATCATGGCCAGCTGTATGTGGTGTGCTCCAGAGTCAGATCACCTTGCAGTCTGATAACTCTATAGCCAGAACGATTAACAGCACACATTATGTTTGAAAAAGTGCTAAGTACGTGAATTTCTTCCTTTTCTACATCAGGTCATAATCATCTCCTCATCAGGCATTTCCAGCTTTGGTGTAGGTAAGTTTGTTTGTAAGTTTGTTTTTATGTTTTATTGTAAACATGTTTGTGTCAGCATTAGGGGAAAATGACAAAGTCGTGAAATTTTGTAACCTGTTGCTAAACTCTGGTTTTTCTCACCTTTACATAGTTATTGATACTCGTAAATTATATGGATACTAACAGGGTAAAATCTACTTGTGTAAAATTGTAAGTACCTCCTGTAAATCCTACCCCTGTCTTTTTTATTCGTAACACAACAAATAAAACTGGGTCATCGACTGTACATCAGCTAGTTATTAATGAATAGTTGGCGTGTAGCTCGAATGGGTAGTAATGAACGGTGCTAAAAAAATAATTGTATGTCAATATTCCAAATGCTCTTAATTTTTTGCCTATAGCTCAGAAAATATTTATGAATTAAATAGCCGAAGCTATCATTTATGCATCCTAGTGAGGATAACACTATGTATATATCATATTCTGAAAATTGAAAAATTACACCTGGACACGGGAATCGAACCCGAGACCTTCGGCTTAGAACGCCAATGATCTTACCACTGAACTATCCAGGGTTCGTTTAGTATCCATGGTCATTCTTCCCTCTTCACTCTTAGTTTAAGGCAGAGTCTATGATGGAATGCAATCTATGCCATCTATGCAATCCCGTACAATTAGAATATAATTGTCAAATGGCTGCAATAATATAATATGCCAATCACCGAGTGGTGGGTGGCTGCGTTGTCTGATGGCTGTGATCTCATATAATCACGTATTTATAAGCTGATGACTTCCGAACGTCCATCATAGAGACTGCCTTAAGGGGGCCGCCTACCGGAGCGAGAAAGTATCAACCGCCGTCAGGCAACATGACTTTAAATTCAATAGTCTGTGTCGGTTACATGAACTACTACTCTTTTATGTCTGTTTGTCGCCTTCGGTCCTTCCCTTGACATGGCAATAAGAAAGAGAAAGACTGAGCGAAACAAACTCCGAGATAACCTCAAGGTCCAGAAGGGAGGTGGGCGAGGCTCGCACACAGAGCAGCCTGTTCGTCTTTCACAATATAAGCTTGGGATTCTCTTTTGGAGGGTAGCTGAGTGCTTCACAAACTGGAGATCAAATATTATTTAGAATTTCAAGATTGTATTGAAAACTATCCTACTGATCTTGCAGCACACGAGTGTATTAATAAAAACTACAGTACCGGTAATAAATACTATGAAGTGATTTATATGATTTATTTGAGTTATTTTGGTATATTAATTTACGCTTTTATGTGTAACTTTATTCACTAACTAGTTTTGCCCGCGGCTTCCCTCGCATTAAGTTTTTATTAATGTGAGTTTTGCTTTCTCACGTGGAAGCAGCCATAAGCGCTAGAAAAGAATGCACATACGAAGATCCCCGAACTCATTCCCCTGCATCCCCAGCTAGGATAATTTGCCATTTTTGTACTCAGGGTAAAAAATCTTGAAGTATAACTACCAACGCCCTTTTTTTTAGTGAGATACAGATGAGAAAGCGAGCTTTGTACATTTGATTCCACCAGTCTTACTACCCGTTTGTGTTGGATGTAGGTAGCGTTTTGTTGTCTAGGTTAACTTGTTGGCGGTCCCAGCATAGATTTATCTGATTACCAAACCCTTCTTTCACCTCTGACAAGACATGTATTAATCACAACTTGTGAATGTGGGGAATGCCAGACCTCCACCGTGGTTCGGATTCCACGTTAAACTGTAGGTCCTCCATTTCATCTCACAATCACCCTACCATTACACAATAGCGTAAGTGCGTATAACCCGAACGGGTAGTAAGACACGGTGATAATAATAATAATAATAATAATAATAATAATAGCATGTTGGCGGAAAAATAAGGAATCCAACAAAAGTCCAATCTCGATCCGATTAGATTAGTTTACTGGCAACATACATGTATACATAGGCCTATATACAAACAGACCAAAATACAAAAACTCTAAGGATGGATTGTACGATCTGCTCATTGTTTACTACCCAGTAAAAATAGAAACTTAACAAAATCCCGGTTGTATCGCTATACCTTAGATATATGTTAATTAGTATGTATTTACTATCTAAAGCTGTATGCAAAAACGAAACAACTTATACTTCTAGCTCACTCTTTAGATGTGAAATGGCAATGATTCACTTGGTTTACTTTTTATCACCAAGGCCGTAGCCAACCATTAATTTCAGGGAGAGATTGGTGGGCACATAATCTAATTGCCGGAAGCTAAATTTTTTTTTTAAATTCTAAGCATTTCTAGAAGCTATCTGAAGTGTGTTTTTTATGGCAACATATACCCCTAAGTGCCGAAGGCTAGGACAAATTATTAATATTGAGCACCTCCAGAAGGTCTCTAAAGTGTTTTTATGGTAACAGCTCCATAACTGTCGGAGTCAAGGAATAATCTATATCAGCGGTTCCCAAACTTTTTGAGTCGCGGAGCACTTCTCAGGAGAGAAATTCGTGACGGAGCACAATCGTTGCCCTTAGTCCATGTTTATTTTTGGCTGTTTTTACGTAACTGCATTTTAAAGCTGCTAGACAATTTTTTTTATCATATAACAAAAGCACGAATTATTTTTCGAATTCAAAATAGCTTATATTTTGATCCAAACTTAATGTTTCCCATTGAAAGACATTGAAAATTAGAACTTAACGTTTTTTTTTTCTCTAAACACTAATTTTGCACATACGTGTATTCGGCATAAAGGCGAAGATATTTTCACCTAGCACCTACATAGGTAGTAACCGAATAACAGCATTATTTGCTCTGGAAACCAATTTTTAAGCATTTGGACATGTTAAGGTGGGGATGCATGGGGACGCAAGAAAAGGGGAGTGTTTTTGCACTTTTTATAGCAATACTTTTTTAGGATCAAATAAATTAAATATTGCTTCTATAGAATCATAGAGCTTAATTTTCTTCACATGGCGAGATCAACAATTCTTGAATATCTGTCAAGGATGTCCTGGAATTTAATAACAAATTTTTCTCTTCATTTAAAAAGTTTCTTAGATAATGCTGCTCTGTTCACGACAGATATTCAACAACTAATGAGGTCACCATGTGAAGAAAATTAAACTCTATGTTTTTATAGAAGCAATAGTTTTCTTATTTTGGCAA
>CABFVX010003857.1:0-49868 GCA_902151425.1 Timema shepardi | reverse complement strand
TTTAAGTAAGGTGAAGCTCTTATTGAGCCGGGATTAGCTTGCGCCATTGAGCCTATCTGTCTGGTTTCGCCGCGTGAAGTCTCTGTGCTTCACGGATTTTCTCAATGTTTTGTGTGGTTCCGAGAAGGTGCGAGCGGGTAAACCTGACTGAGGTGCCGCATGACAATGCACTTTGGATCCATAATACTTGCTATTTACACTGCTTTACGGCACGATTCAGGAGCTAAATTATTTCTATACAATACTTATCTAAAAACAGTTCATGACCGCACAAATAAACCATTTTGAGATATTGTCACATTTATTTTATTTTTATTTACAATCTCCCCACGGACCACTTGGAGATGTTTCGCGGAGCACACTTTGGGAACCGCTGATCTATATAATTATTTAAGCACCTCTAGAAGCTATCTGAAGTGTTTTTATGGCAACATAGTCCCATAACTGCCGAAGGCTAGCAAAATCTATATAAACACCTCTAGAAGATATCTAAAGTGTTTTTATGTCAACATTAAATCATAAATGGAGGAGAATAGACAAAATTATAAGTATTACACACCTCTAGAAGCTCTTTGAAGTGCTTTTTATGGTAACACAGCCCCCTAATTTGTACTTGTACCTTAATTTTCATTTTTTGAGTTATAAATAAAGCCATATATTATATTTTGTTCATAAAATTTCGGGGGTTGTTTGAACCCCTCCCCCAACTAGGGCCTTGTTCGTCCCTCTTCAGAAGTGAGAAGTGATTTAGGAGTAAAAAGTAGTGAGGCCACTATACCTCTCCAAAAGTTTGTTTACTTGCAAAAAAACAAATCGATCGTGCTGATGCGGGTGTGTGGGTAATATTTGAGACAGTCTTGCTTGTGAGTGGAATCATGTTTCACGAATTAGATGACGTAATTTCTTTTGTTTTTCATACTTTACTTTTCACTCCCAAATTCTGTTTTAAAATTTAAATCATTTAATGAACGTTTTCTTGAATAACGCAGAGAAAGGCAAGGGGTCAAGTGGTTTATGATGTGAGAAGATTTGCTTGCTGACCCATCTAAGCCTCGTGACCTCTACCTCACTTGACCTTGTCTTGCTCATTGATGTTCTTGAAAACGTGTCTTATCAATCAAATAAATGCCACTTACTTCTACCTCAATCATTAATATTGTTCTTGAAAATGGCCTTAAGACATAAAAATAAATAATCTTAATTTACATAAAAAGCCATATAATAACTAAAAAAAAGTAATTAAATCACAGACTCAAATGCAAGCAACCACCAGTATAGCTTTTGCTTTGGAGTCATTGATTCAATGAGCTAGCACAAAAATAGTTTAAATTTACTATTCAAAAGATATAGAAAAAAAATCTCATCTACACGCAAAACCATAAAAAAAACTTAAAAAGTACCTCAAGTAAAAATTACGGGAATGCAAGCAGGCTTACTGTCTCTTGATTATGTACAGACATACCCTAGAATGTTATTATTAGTATGGATAAATATACATGGTTTTTATTCGTTTAGTTATGATCTAAAACATTTTTTTTTAGCACATCGTCACTATCTGTTTTGTTCATGTATTAATTATTACTCTAAAGGATTATGGATGTTTTAGAGGAAGTGAACTCACATTTGCGTGGAGGGAGAGTCGGGATCCATCTAGAAAAAAACACCCTCAATACAACCGAACGAGATTCAAACCTCAATCTCCTCGTCCTTGGCAGTCGAGTCCAACACAAGACTGAAGCGTTAAACAACCGAAGGGGGTTAACTTATCTTAAACACCTATCTTTATATATGGCACCGTTTTAGAACAATGTAACTAAATGATAATTAAAATAAGAAATCTAGATTTTGGTGTTTCATAAAATATTATGTATCAAGATATCCAAAAGAGAGATTTTAGAAAATGTCCGTCCCCATGTATATCTGTCTGTCTGTCCCTGAAGATATATCTGAAACGGTCAGATGGATTTGGTTAAAATTTAATATTTTAGAGTTTTAGAATTCATTTGGAGCCTTTTTTTAAAATTATAAAATTCTAAAATTAAGGGTAGTTTACTTAATGGTCCTTTTCTTATGCTTAGAAATATTCTTTAAAAACCTCTAATGATTTTGATTGAATTTAATATTAGGGCAGTGTTTGCCAATACAAATAAAACACTATGTTTGTTCTTTGAGCAAAACCGCCCCAAATGGTAGTTTATTATCCTTTTTTTAAATTCAAAATGTTTCAAAAACGGCTCTTGCAATTTTGATTGTAAGAGACATCGGGGCAATGTTTGCCATTACAAATAACATACTACGTTTGATTTTGGGGCAATAAACGCTATGAATGGTAGATTACTGATGACGGATTTTACAATTTTTTTTATTATTTCAAAAATGGCTCCAACAATTTTGTTTAGAATTAATATCAGAGGATTGTTTTTATCTAGTGTAAATTCATTTCTCAATGGGGGAGGGGGGGTTTCACCCCTCTCAAGTGCCCCCTGCTCCCTGCACCGATCTGAGTAAGACATATTTTTCGATAGGACATAACTATGTGATGGGCAACATTACATTCGTTTGCCAAGTACCAATTATTTACAAAAAATGTATTGGGGTATTTAATTTGCACTTCCTGAACACAAAGATTACATCAGCACACGACTTACAAATTAACTTAATATTATGACATACACCCAGTCCCTAAGCTGACAATTTAGTAAAGATAAAAACCGACCATGCTAAGAATTATAATTATTAGTGTTTAACGATGTGTTGATAACGGTAATCGGACCCGAAACCACCAACAAAGTAGATTAGCATGCCATAGACTGAGCTAAAGTTTCGGACGCTAAGTAGGGCCTACTCAACTGAAATGTTGAAACGTATTTGTTTGTCTTATACGATTTATTATTTTTTTTAATTCCACAATAATAATTTGTAGTAATATCTTGAAACAGTTATGTTTTTTAACGAAAACCATATTTTATCTAATCAATTATATAGTTATAAAGTTGATAAAGTGAGGATAGATAGTGAGTGACCAGAGTAAGAAAGCTAACTAAATTAATATAAGTGAATTATTTAATACCTTTTAGTTCATTTTGAAATAAAACGTTTTTTAAAGTATTTTTTATTTATTTTATTATCTAATCTTTCAATCAATATTTTAAATCGTCTTTGCACTATTACTTCAATTAAAATGAACTACCATCATGTTTGCGATGCTTAGTATATAATCCCTGCTTTCAATCAATAGTGCTCAGTAATGATTAGAAATTCTAGGTTACCATCCAAAATGTTACTTGAATTTACATTATATCATCGGTAAACTTCTAGATCTGGATACAACCCTAATTGTTGAGATATTTAGGGTTAAACATTAAGGGCTTTGTTTCATATGGAAAGGCAAATTCCTATTTACTCAGAAATTAAACATTTTGCTCAAGGTTTTTATATTGTAAAACTGATTTTGGAACTTTTTCAATTGAAACTACTAGTCAGGCACTAAACATTGTAATAATTCTTTTAGATTTAACCTTCACGTATAAGATTTGAATCAGGCTTTGTCAAAATTAAATTTTATTTTGCGTGTAGTTATTAAAATTTTGTTTTTGTTTATAATTATACATATTTTAAGAAATTAAACTGTCCATTACTACTTTGTTAGTAATTAGTATACGTACAGTAAATATATGCTTTTTTTTTCTCTTACTTCTCTTCATGTAATGATTTTAGTATAGTCCAAAGAATGAATGGAAGCTCAATGGATTTATAAGAATAATTATAAAGACCATAAAAATATATGTTTTAAATTTAAGCAACAGAATTCAAATTATGGTTATTTACTCCACGGGGCCAGCTTCATGAAGCTTCCGGACGGGATTTTAACCACGTCCTCCTGAATATAAGAGCAACACGACAAAATGAAACTAACACGTAACCGTTGAACAGTGAACTAGGTCCTGTTTTTGAACTAATAAATCAGTATGTACTTGATCCGTCAATAAAACGCTTCTTCCCCTTATTCCATCCTAATTTTTTGCGGCGAGCAGATAGTCGAAGTCTAGTTTTTTCCCCTTTTAGGTGGTCCGTTTTGCTTGTATTATTGTCCATAGTAGTTTTAATTTATCGAAAAAAACTATATTATTCTATGTTATTAATGTATAGTTAGTTATAATAGCTATAATAAGAAGACAAAGCATACACAACTGTTCGGAAACACAGGACCAGTTTCTAAACACATTTACCATAAAAGCTACAGCAGATAATATTATTTTAAACATTTTTTTAACCAACACTCAAAACTATAAGATGTATGCGTATAACCCGAACGGGTAGTAAGACGCGGTGCTAAATATTATTCTTATAAGATGTATGGTATAACTGTGCGTCGTCTCATCTCTCAACAAGGCGAAGGCAGACATCCAACTAAAAGAGCGTTTGCGCATGGTGTCAACTGCCTTTCTTTCTTTCTCCGGCTATTCTTTACTTCCAAAGCGTAGATGGAAGATATGGCTGCGCTACGTGATGGCTGAAAACCATTAGCTTTGACGCGTCAACACAGTAAAAGGAATTATCAATTATCTTTACATTTTCTGTTGTGACCTTATCAAAAAATGACTTTATTTGTTTCTGAAAGGTTGTATCTAGGATTATCTAGTAGTTACCCTCGTCTCAAAACTGTGACATTATACTTAAAAGACCATTGAAAATGAGTAAATTTCGAGTTTTCATTAATTTTTTATAGACATAGATTATCAAAATAGAAGGTTGAGAGTACTAGATAAGCATGTGGCCACCTTTTATCTTCCTTTTGGCTTAAGTCCAGCTTGGAAAAAATAAAACACTACTTAACCATGGCGTATTTCCTGAACGTCTGTAACGCATTCCAACTCTCCGATAGGCAGCCCCCTTAAACTATAAGTGAAGAATGAAGAATGACCGTGAGCACGGGGCGAATCCTGGATAGCTCCGTGGTAAGATCATTGGCGTACTAAGCCGAAGGTCCCTGATTCAATTCCCGTGTCCAGGTGTCTTTTTTAAATTTTCAAAATATTTAGTTTTAAAAGTATTCTTTCTGGTAAAAGTTGTTTAGTTTAAAGAGTCCTACAACCATGCCATGATAAGTTATATCGTATCTCCAGAGTTGTAAACATATGATCAACATTGGAAATTTTCGCTTGAGTAAAGTACCCTTAGAATTATTTTTTATGGGCAAACGAGTTGCATCATTTTGTTAGTAAAGTTAAGCAGTGTCATTAAAACAACTTTATTCAGTCGTTAGAGCCGATTTTGGGAAAATAACTTCTTTCTCTTTTTTGCCCTGAATTAAAATAGCCTTAATTTTAGGGTTAGGGGGTGGTTCCAAAAACCTATGGGTAGCTTTATTAAAACTCTAGATACAAAGTTTTACCCTATCAGCAAAACGGTTCGGGATCTGGTCCCAAAATAACAGACAGACAACATTGCAAAAATTCCTTTTTTGAATTCAGGGTGTCATAAAACGTCGATATTCATGAAAATACCGAATATAATGATTTGACGATAAAATTACTTTTTTTTTCTGCGAGGATTCATGAGAAAGCAAAAACTTAAACCATGTATGCGTTTTTTACATTGATATTTGACTTAAAGAATTTGAAAAATGTCAGTTACAGAAAGCAGATACAATAACTGTAACCTTAAACTAAAAATTCAGAATGTTGGAAACATTGAGACAATATTTTTACTTTCTCACTATTTTACAGGTAGCGAGAGTATTGTGACCATAAAAAAAATTGAACTCGAGATTTTGGTTAATTTAGACATTTCATGACACCCTAATCCGAAAAAGTTGATATTGCATTTCCTTCTGTCTGTACCTCAGAGTAGAGCCTAAACTTTTTACCGATTGGGGTAGATCTTGCTATCTAGAGTTTTTGAAATTGGTTATCCAACCCTAAAATTAAGGGTAGTTTACTGTAAGGTTGAAGAGAAAAAAAATTAGATTTTATCAAAATTGGCTCTAACGATTTTGATTAAATTTCATTTACAAGCATTGATAAATATTACAAACAAAATGGGTACCCTCAATTTTTCAGCAAAATGACTTTAAGGGTTCCAGTCTAATGCGTAAATTATACTTTTTTTTATCATATCTTCGTAGCTCTTTAAGGTATGAAATTACTTATCATTGCAATTATCAAAATCGGCTCTAACGAGTTTGATTAAAATTCGTATCCAGGCGTTGACTAAGATTATAAATAAAATGGCTAGTTTAATTTTCCAATGAAAATAATTTTAGGGTGCTTTACAGAAGCGAAAATTTCCGTATCTCCGCGACTATTTGAGATACAAAATAACGTATCATTGCAAAATTGTAGCATTAATAAAAATAAAATATTTGAAATAAATCTTTAAAAAAACCAATAGTTTCTGAGATTTCAATTTTGTGATCATTAGTTGTACAGAGATACTACTTAAGAACATCATAAGAATGTCACTGGTCTCTTATAATTCTCCACCCAAAGAGGTTTACCAGTACATTTAAAATATCAAAAAGAAAACTAGTGTTAAAATCCAACAAAATCGTAGTTTTGGCTTCGCAGAAACTCAGGTGCTTTGAACAACATGTTTATTGAATATTTCAATCTCTCCCAGCAGCTTGATAACCTTAAGCAATAAAAATTAGCCTCGCTCTCTGATAAAATACTTCCAACCTTGAAGAACAATAGTAATTTGCTCAATTAAATTTAGAAGATACAAGCATTTATACATCGTCCATCTACGATAGTGTAATGTGTGTTTGTTACAATGGACCTAATAATAAAATTTAGATAGTAACAATAACATAGTTTTAATATAACCTCATTTATCGAAAGACCATCATAGCTGTCATTTTAACGATGTCAATGCATATGACAAAACAAAATGGTGCTCTTGTTAATCAATATATGCAATGCTGCAGTAGGCTATGTTTAGTTTGTTAGTTACGCTTAATAAAGGTGAAGGAATCAGGTAGGTTAGATAGAGAAAGTGCGCCCACATTAGAATGGAAAAGGGAGAGTAAATACAGTGATAAATCACATAAATCATGGAAAACTACCCCCGGTACATACGGCTGAGTTTCTAACCATTACACGTAATCAAATCTGTAGTGAGCCTGTCTATTTAAATGGTGTTGCAACAAAAGATAATAGCCTTTTGTGTAAGGGGATGTCAAAAACTAGTATTATTATTGTGGGATAAAGGGCACAAAATTATCTCTGTCAAGACATGTTTGATCTGTCACTGTTGGAGAAAACAAAATATTTACATTTAGAAATTACAAGTTGGAAAATGTATTTAGTTTTGTTGGGACAGTGTTTACTTTCTCATATCAAGAGAAAGTATTGTAATTCATTTTAGACCTCGAGATTATGATGAATTTCTATTTTTTATATGTGTCTGAACTAAAAAAAAGAGTAGATTTTACCATTCTCTCTGTCTATCTCTTGCGAAATATCCGAAACGGTTTGATGTATTCTGTTCAAACTAGATATCTTGATGTTATAGAGAAAAAGCACATAATTTATTTTTATTTTTAATTTTCACCCTAGCCCTTAATTTAAGGGTGTTTACAGTTGAGATTTTTTTTTTACTTCCAAATTTTTCAAAAATGGCTCAAACGATTTGGTTCACAATTGGTATATGTTAAGTTTTTCACATGATAGGTAGTTATACATATTTGTTTTTATAAAAACTAATCATTTTATTGTAGTTTACAAAGGAGTCATTTTTGTAATTTTTTAAAATAACTCCTAAGGATTTTGTTCAGAATTGGTATCAGGGGACTATTTTACATGTTCAATAATAATGTATGTTTAATTTTCTATTGTAAATTAATTTAAGGGTATTTTCTTTCCACAAACTACAGACAATTTGAAATTTTTCGAAATTGGCCTTGAAGATTAAGCTTAAAATGGGTATCTGGGATTAGTTTTTTATGATAAATAGTAATACGTTTTTATTTTTACAAATTGCAACTAATGTTAGGATAGTTGACATATAATTTATTTTTGAAAAATTTAAATTTGCTAAAAATATTTAAACAGTATAGTTTATGTGTATTTATTGTGATTAACAAGATAATGTGTTTGGGTTATTTATTGAAAAATATTTTTGAACATTTTATTCCAAATTATAATACATAATATAAGAAAGTATGTGCGATTTGGTCGTATTATTTATATTATATATATTATTATTTTGGTATTATAGTAATTTATTTCTATAAAAACAACTTCAAATGTATAACAAGTATTTCATTCATTTAAATATTATATTTAGTGGATAGGAATATCCTTGTTACTCTTCAACACATTTTCCTGCTTTCCCTATCCAACAAACATTTTGTTGTTGTGTGGATTTGTTTCCTGTACATTTATCTTTTTTCCTGATAATGAAAATTCTACAGTTTTCACAACAACAACAAAATATGTCCAACGTAATAACTGTACGGTACGTTGCAATTAATTCTAGTGTGAGCCCCGTATCTGCGATAGAAAACTAAGTTATTTATCTCTGGGTGGTTGGATGCCGTGTTGGAGAGATTAGGATCACGATGACTAAACAGAAGTAATTCATTCTTTCTCTTCCTCCTTGTATAGACACACCTAGCAGTCTGGTTGCTCGCTCGCGTTCAACATTTCACTGGTGAGAGGGTCACAGTATGGTAATTATCTCTGCCCATGAGTCAAGTGGTAAGGCCGCTAGGTGGGGGATGTAATTGCTTGTCTAACCAATTACTCTCTCCCCCTCTGTCAAAAGGAGAACACTACCTTCAGCACGTGGCTGACTTCATAAAACAGGGAACTAAGGTAATTGAATCTATTTCATCTTGGTGTGTAATCGATGAACAATTGAGTACACACAACCTGAAAACATTATTTTATTAGTAACCCACTAGATCTATAAACCTTTGAGAATATTATAAGATTAATATCTCGTAAAATTGTAATATAATGTATAACTATTTTGAAAAAAATGTATTCTATAGATGGAAATAAACCTCGGTAGGGTTAGGGGGCATAATATTTTTTTATATTGTAATCTTATACCAATATTATTAGTTGTAAAATTGATTTTAAAATATTTTTTTTTTAAATTGCCGGGTGGTTTAAAAATGTAATCTAGTCTAGTTACAGTGGCCCCGTTACAAACAAGCTTTTCTTCGTAACCTCTTCTAACTTAGAATAAATTTATTAAACATTATATTGACGCAATTTAATATGCACCAGAATCACCCTACCACACCTTTTTTTAGATTATTTATTTTTAGCACCACGTCTTACTACCAGATCATGCTGTACGCCTATGTAATGATTACGCTAATGTGATAGGGATGATGAAGATGGAATTTAGAGGATGTATACCCGCGTTTGCATGAAGGGAGAGTGAAAACACAAAGGAGAAACCACTCTTAGTACACCCGACCGGGACCCCCGTCATAGGAAGTTCAATCTATTGTGATGTGAAGCCTTATACCAATTGGCCAACGAAGTGGCTCCCTCTTATTTTATTTTTTATCCAAACCTCTCTTGATCTTGGAGTAAAGTGCTCGCCTCAGGACCCGATGTTTTTATTATTTAAAGGTATTCAACGGGAAATTTATTAAATGACTGATTATATCAACACATGATAATTTCTATTAACGAGAGTGAAAGGACCTGCAAGTTTTGCAGTGAAAGATATTTTCACATACTTTCCAGGGTTCTTTTAGATGCCACAATTGACATGGGACCAATGGATTTACTTCTCCTCCAAAGGAATTTGTGCAATGGATATTTTATCGCTCTAGAAAAAGACATTGACCTCAGCTGGGTTCAAACCCATGAACATCGGGTCCTGAGGTAAGCACTTTACCCCAAGACCACCGAGGTTGACGACCCGATTTGTAACAATTTGGACCAAACTTGACTTTCATATAAAATACACTATCATTAACCAAATTTCATACTCATAAGTAGTTGATAGTACCAGTTTTATACATATTATCTAAATATATAAATGTACAAAAATACTAGAGGATACACAGCCCTCAAGGTGCCCTAATTACAAATGAAAAGCTTCGACTTAGTAGGTACCCCCCATCTTGTAGTTATCTGCATTAGTGATCATGAAGTCAAAGTCGACGAGGTCACAATATATTTAAATTAAAAAAAATTAAGTATTAGGTAGGCTATACTTCTTCAGGTTTCCCAAATACTTACTTAAGAAAAGTTCTAGCTTTAGAGGTGTCTTGTTTTTGGATACACTTTCACTGATTGTCACGTCATCTAAGGCGTCGGGCTCACACTAAATAAAAAAAACACGCTCGATACTCTATCCTTAATGCATGCTTAAAGACGTAGGATTATGGAGGGTTTCGGGTTTCTAGGTTTTTGTTTTAAAGTTATTTGCACCAGTTATCACACAGTATAAGGTGGCAGGATTGACATACTTGTTATCAATTTGATTTAATAAAGAAAAGGATAAACTGGAAACAGATTTTTCATTTACAAAAACTATTGCAGCTTTAATGCATGGTTGCAAATATGGTTTATGCTCTGATCACTTACAATTGTTATCATTTTATATGCTAATAGCTACTTGATTACTCTACATCATGATGAACTCAAAATTTAATTGCTGCACCTACAAAAGTACACTACCTATCCCTTTCTTTATCTAGCTCTCTATCCAGTCCACCTCATTACATCCCATCTCCCTCATGTCCATTATAATTTTACTCTTCTATCTGCGTCTAAGTCTTCCCAATAGTATCTTACCATAGGGTTTGCTAGTCTAGAGTCTCCCATTGACACTGCATGTCATGCCCACCATAATCTACGAGACTTGAATATCCTAACAATGTATTGTGATGAGTACAGGATATGTAACTCATCAGTATATAACATCCTCAACTTACCAGTAGCTTCATCCCCTTTTGGACCAAATATATTCCTAAGCACTTTTTTTTTTCAACAATAACGTTGTTTTCGTCATGTAAGGTAAGACCCCATGGTTTACACCCATAGAGAACAACCGGTAAAATGATTTTATGTATTCTGAGTTTTTCATTCTTTGAAAGGAGGCAAACTGTCAACAACCTACTGACTGAGTAATTACATCCATTTCCCGATCGTATTCTTTGCCTAATATCCAATCCAATATCGTTATTTCTAGTTAAACTTGTTCATAATTATTTTAAATGCATAGCAACACCAAAATTAATATATTTGTACTTTTAAGACACAAATGATCAGGTATTATTTGATTATATAATTTCAGTGGTGTATTCTGAGAAAAATTAATAGGTATGATGTACTCTAAAAGTTGCAACGGAGATTTGGGGGCCGAGGACCCTCAACCACCGTTGTTCAAGAACGTCAAGGAATTATTTCGAGGGATATATTTGAAGATCTGTTCATATAAAACAGTGGTTCTCGAACATTTATTATTTCCCTTTAACTGTGTGCTATCTTAGGAAATTTTGATTCCCCCTCTTCCACTCCCATATTCTCTCTTCTTTTATTTATCCATAACGATGATTACCATCCCCTCAAAATGTAATAAAAGTAACTCCATGGTGTCAGCCCGCATTCAGGCTATACCTACCGAGTAGCTACCAAACTGTTTGGAGAATTAGTGCCAACTCTTGCGGATAGAAGGTGTCATGTGGTCAGCACAACGATGACTCCAGCCATTAAGCTCGGCTTTCTATACCGGAGCCACTACTATTTATTCGAAGAGCTCCTTATTTATCCACTCTAGGCTGAATATAACCCATTCCAGACCAACTGCTTCCCAGATAATCTGGACGCGCCGGGAACCAAACCCGGGACCTCTGGTTCCGTAACCAGAAACTATGACCACTAGACCATATAGGCGGTCCTCAAATTGTAATGATATCTACATGGTTAGAAATTTAAGTCAATATTAATGTCGAGGCTAAGAGTGGCATGGGCACATTTCTGAATGCATAAGAAAGAAAGATCCTATTCAATTAGCCTAATGTAATTAAAAACACAAAGCAATACTCGAATCAAACAATCATAATAAGAGTAAAATGAAGTGATACATCGATCAAGCATCCATCAGATCTTGGTGAGAGGGAATCAGATGGATTATCCAACTCACGTTGCAATTAAAACTATTTTATAAAGCCTAACCTATATCACACAATGCTGCTTGGAAAAAAATTAGTCTTCCAACTTGAAAATTTGTGCTCCAGAAGCTATTTAGATGCGTAAACTCTGGCTAACATAGGGGAGATTATCTCGGACTATTAATACTTTATCACTACGTCATTGATTTAATGCTAATATATTTACACATATCTTTTGCTGTAAGCATTGGTGCACCCAAGGGGGAGAGGGGCAGACAGGTTATTTGAACCCTTCCCCCTCTTTCCCCAACACCACAAATATTGTTAATAGAAATTTAAATAATATTAAGTATAACTAACATTGAAGATGTGTCGAATGTATATGCTACATTTTAAGACCAGGCTTCAGACTTAAGCCTAATATTAATTTTTTTACCGTTACACACAAAATTAACAATTGAAAATAACATACAAATAATAGCTTTGATACAATTTGTATTATTTAAATTACTTAATTACCATAAAACTACTCAAAATTATTTATAAAAGCATTTAATATTCATAAATATTCTCGGACTTCAGGGCTTAGGAAGCTGTGCAACCCCAAACCCACTCTCTCCATCAAAATGACATTCTCGCTACAGCCTTGATTGAATGCCTCCCCCAAAGTAAATGGCTGGGTGCACCACTGATTAAGTAAATTATATTAAAATATATTTTATTTTACCTTTTCCTTCTAAATCATCTTGAAACGATGAACTCACACTCCCGACTTTTGGGATTATTTGATGTATAATTATATAAAATCACAATGACTAATAATTCGTTAATTTTAAACATAAACAAAAAGAACACTATTAAAACTCCACGATCCTTTCTACTAAAGAAAAACAAGAATTACCGTCAACAACGGTTAAAGTAGCCTCGTCACCCGCCTTACCCCTCCCCCCATTTCACCCCTCTATTAGTGCTGAGAATCCTAAATTTGAAAGAATGGTTAAATGTGTTTGCCACATACATGATAATACATGTGACTAGAATACCTAAACATAAATCAATGTATTTAACTATTGTATAATATAAAGCTTGTTACGTATACTAACTATTATTGCATAATTAATTATATATTTATTTTATGTATTTTTACTAAAACTATACTAAATTAGATTAATAAATAAACATTATGATCTTGAATCTTTTTTAAATAGTTGGCACAATGCTTAGCTTGCTTCACAGGAACAGCATGGCCTGAGTTGTGAAAACCCGAGCTCATTGGCCAATCACTTATGGGCGAGCGGAAAGGAAAGTGTGGCCCCCTCATAGACATTGGGAAAGGTCATTAGAGCCTCCATAGCTTTCCTTGCGTTTTTCAAGTAGCAAGCCGTGGGTTTCCTATTGTGCAAAGTAGAACCTTTTGGAAGAAGAATTACTTAAAACACACTATTCTTGGAATATGAACCAATATTAGTTTTAAATTAATAATTCAATACATGCATATTTATTAACAATTTAAACATTAGTTTATACATAGTTCACAGTGTCAGTGAGGTCACTGAGTATATCAGATTACCATATTTTTGATCTAATTTTTGCTATATGTATTTTATTTGAATTGTCTGAATCTAACTGATAATGTAAACTCGTCTTTTGACGATGTTTTTTTATTTTGAATTGTTTGGTAAAGTAACGTAAAATTTTGCTGAGGGATTGATTTTGACTTTGAATACTTTCCAAATTATTTAATTGAATTTAATTGTGGTTTATCTAGACTTCTTTTGTATGTTATATACTTTTTATTAACAACCAGGGATCTTGTTAACGTCCACAGTTGTGTCAACATTTAATATTACCGCGGGAGTTTGACCTATAAGTCAAACTCCTGTGCTCCCCGAAATATCCGTACGATATTAAATTTAGCTCACCTTTTTTTTTCTGTATTCAATGTAGCGTAGCAGACAACTTTCGAACCAATTTCACAGATGCCCTATAGGCTGTTTTCTTTTTGTAGTCAATAAAGATCTGACTAGACATTTATAAAGTAATTTGTTTGGATAGTCAACATTTTAGGTGTTTTTTTTTATCAATATTCACTGTTGTGAAACTGACATTGTTTTGTTGGATCGAGTGATTGTCTCTTCCAGACTGGCCTAGTTGACTTAAGAACATGTTTCATGTTTGGAAACATTTGCATGATAGTACTGCGCATTTGTTTAGTTTGATTTTCAGCACAACCCCTGATGGATTTTTGAGACCATGTAAATTATTGTTTAAATTGTTATTATTTTAAATAAAACTTTCATATTGTTACCAAATTGTTGCTGGTATATTTCTTCTTTATAACTTTTTCAAGCTTATCCCCCTTTTCCTTTTAGTCTAGTGTGGCCGTAGCTAAGAGGTAGTAGAGTGGGTGGTAACATAATTTTAATATAGTATTTTATTATTATGAGTAGTATTAGAATAAGCCATAAAAGAACTCATTTGTTAATACACTTCGTGTATATAATAAATGACTGATTATAAATCTATATATTTCAATAGATCTTATTCATTTACTCAGTGAGTCATCATAATTTTAATGCACAACAAAAATAAATAAACACGTGAAAACAGTAAACAATTATGATTATTTTTGATATGAAAATCATAGAAAAATAAGTTCTATTACTATTATTTGCAGGCCAATTACTACAACAATAATGGCAACTTTTAAAGAAATAAGGATTTCTTCTGTTGGTAAAAACAAAGCTTTGACATACATTTATTTAATAAACATGATGAATGTACCCACTCTGGAAGAGTTTACATTTTTCAACTGTCCAATAATGATTTCACAAAAGTTGTATATGGCCTTTCCTGAGGACAGATACCTATAGGAGTGAATAGTTGTTATTTATCTGTAACTATGACTCATGCAAGATGAATTTGAATACCTCTCTCCCCAAGAACACTTTCTTCTAACTTTCCACAACTCGATTAAGAGAGTGACTTTTTCAAATTCTCATCTGATATATCTTTTAAATGGAAAGTTTTATAGAGAGAACGACTAAAGTAAACAATTCTGAGCACGCTTGGGAAAATATCAAGTTTAAGTAAGGACAGGTGATGTAGTTCTTACATTCTCAATGACTTTTCCTCGTCTGACCAATTGGTGACTAATACAGAGGGAGGTAAAAGGTTCTCAAATTTATTATAAATACCCATTTGTAAATAAATTGGGAAAATTACTAGATTATGGAATGCACTATTCCCCTTAAGATCTTTCTAGGTATTTAACGTGTAATTTCTTAACTTACTGAATATATTAGAACACGATTTATAAACTCAATTACATTTAGAACAGACACAACACCCAACCCCAGACGGTAGTTTATCACCAGTTACAACAAATTTCGGAATGCTGGAAATCAAACCCGGTACCCTTAACTGATAAGGCGGACACCCTACTGACTGAGATAAGGTGTCAGATTAACAAAAATGGGACGGTTCAATAAACTTTACAGCTTTTGGACATACATTTAACAGATATTCATGTAAACCCTGAAAATGATAAAAAAAAAACAATATTATGTTTTACAGCCAAGCCCAAATACATAGTATATTCGTACATATATCCATTGACAAAGAATAGCAAGAGTTCTAAAAGCTGTGCTATTTAAGGAATATGTCTTGTTTCTAGTAAAAGTATTAATGAGGGCAACTATTACTATCATTAATTCGTTGGGAGGTTATGACTCTATTAAAAGAAATAGGTGTATAATTTTAATAACCTACTTGCTGTAAAATTGTTGTTAATTTACATCCATTGAAAAAACTTCGGGTTATAATTATCATAAATAACTCTGGCATGCAATAAAACCCATCTTTAAACTGTAATTATATACACTTTACGCACCCCTGTGCTCAATGAGTGAGCCGTCGGTTTGAACGACAAATGTACACATCTTTCTGCGCATGATGGATTCTGAAACAAAGTGATCTGTGAGGGAACAAGAGTAAAGAAGCAGGAAAAATACGAGAATAATAGACTTCCAACCCACGATAGTGAGGAAAGGGGTTGCAAAAGGTCCTAAGTGACATTCTCAAACTGTTTTTCTAGGGTTCGAGAATGGTTAAAGAAACCATCTCAAAACGTTAGACGTCTTGGGGAACGTCTTAAAGAGAGTTTCCCCTCTTTTTAAACGCCTTGAAGTTTTCCACGACGATTAGTGTATTTAAGAAGTTGCTTGCGCTCAATTCAAAATGCTCACTTCACGAGCTCATGGAGGCATAAAGGACCAAATTATCACTTTCAGCAAAACTATTTTATCTAACAATTATTTAAAATAATCTTGTTCAACTTTTTGGAAAACTAATTAGCATATCTTGGGTATAAAGAAAGGCTCAAGTGTCAAACTCTCCTCCATTCTTTTACCTCCCTGGCACGTTTCTTTGGCGAACATACACATAGAAAGTACTCTCTTTGAGTAATTTGGATATCCCTTTTATTTTTCTCTCTTCCTTTCCTTCTTATTTTCTCAAGGGTTTCCCTTTTCCACTTCGCACACGTGCTTCCTTGGGGTCAAATACAAAGAAAAGAATGGCCTGATCTGTTATTTCTCTTTCTCTCTCTCTCTCTCTCTCTTATATATATATATATATATATATATTTACACTTGTATGATCCCTCCCTAATAGCCTATCTCATAGATGAATAGACTAAATATTAGATAATGTACAAGATAACACTCGAACCAGAAAACTTATCGAAGTGCAGATTTTTGCATTATTCATTATGACAGCAACAAATTTGGGAATATTTTAGAAGTAATTTCATTTTAAAATAATAATGATAAAATATTTTCACTGGTCCTAATTTGATGGTTTTACTTACTTTCTTACTCTATTGCACTCAGAACTCAAAAGTTCATTGCCGCACTCCCAAAATATGCCACTTATTCCCATACAAAGCTAGTTCTATACAATCTACCTAATTACACCCTATCCTAATCCTGAGGTATTTCTATCCAGTCCACCTTATGAAAACCCCAGATACTAAGTTTTAGCTCAATTGGTAATATAGTTTCGGCTCTAACTCGAAGTAAGACAGACGGCATCATAAAAACAACTTTTTTGGTTTCAGGGGGTCATAAAATGTCGACATTTTATCAAAATCTTGAGTTAGATTTTTTTAAATTTACGATCAAAATACTTTCTTTCTGAGGTGTCAAGTGAAAGTAAAAAGTTAGTTTGACAGTTATTTCTGTTTTTATATAGGTATGTTCCTGTAGAGCAGTGCTGGTTGTATCCCTTCCCCCCTTTGGGTTATCTGTTAGACCCTCGTACCACTCAGCTAATGGAAAATATAGTTTAACCTTACATCAACAAATCACTCATTGTATAAAGAAGATATAGGCGCCCTTATTTAAAGTTCCTGTAGAGCGATGCTGGCTGTCCCCTCCCCAATAAGGTTACTTGTTGGGCCCTCGTACCACTCATGGTTGCCATGGCAATACGGCACAGTGAATTCATCTGGAAACTTGGCTGCCTAATATTTATTTGTGTAACAAAATCTCTTTAACTTTTAATATTTGATTTTAGTAAAGTTCTTGAACTTTAATCTTAAAATGTAAGCTATATAAAAATGATTACAATATGTGTATTCTAATTTATTCCCCAAAATTAAAGGTGTTTAAGGGTAAATATATTAATGTAAGCAATTACGTTTCGTAATATTTCATAAAATACATAAAGCAAAAAAAACGTTAAATTAATTATATCTTTTTTTGTATCTTAGCCTATTAATATATATTCCTTAGTATTTAACAATAAAGAAAAACACAGTTATTCTTTTGAAACTAATTTATGAAAATATAATATATAATTATTCAGTAGCGCCTAAATAAACTTATATGGTATTTTAAATAGTTAGTTTACATTAATATATCATTTTATTTATGAATATCATTTAAAATATAGTAGATATACGACACAGCTTAATTTGAATTTAATATTTATATTAATGAAATAAAGTCTCTTAAAAGCTCATTTTAATTACATTAGCTTAGATTTTAAAAGGCAGTTAACTGGGAATGGTATTTCAACATATGTTTTATCACTGTGGTTTTCTCCTCTGCTCTTCCTACTAATTTAAGTGTATTTTTTCTACACTACTTTCACATCTATACCCCTTTAGTAAAGTTGTTGATAAACATGGTGAGAAATGTAAATGTTAAATATAGAAGTGAAAAATTAAATATAGTGTCTCGCTATGTAGCTTTAATGTTCACAAATAAAATCTCATTTATGATGGATTTTATAATAACAATGGTGTTACATCAAGTGTATATTCACATTTTTAGGTGATATAAAAATCATATCACTGAAATCGTTACATTAATCCTAATGTACATACACACACACAAACACACACACATATGGCATTAAAAACTCCAAAGTTCATTGCCGCATTTAAAAAGTACACCAACTATCCCTATCTTGAGCTAGTTCTATCCAGTCCCCCTCATCCCACCCTATTTCTTTCATGTCCATTATAATGTAACCAACCATTTACGTCTAGGTATTCCCAATGGTCTCTTACTATTGTGTTTGTCAGTCAATACTCTTAACCTGGTTCTAGAATCTCCCATTCGCACTGCATGTCCTGCCAACCGTAGTCTGCGAGACTTCCTAACAATGTCTTATGATGAGTACCTTGTTTTTCGAACAACTTAATTTTGTTTTTGTTATGTAAGGTACGAGACCACGTTTCACACCCATAGAAAAAAACTGGTAAAATTATTTGGTATATTCTGAGTTTTACATTTTCACATTTATCTATACATAAAAACTAAATATTTATGTGTGTATGTACATAGATCTATATATATATATAGATATAAATATATATATCTATATAAATATATATATATATCTATATCTATATATATATTTATAAAGATATATACACATATATAAATGTGTATATAAACATATACACATATAAAAATACATAAATATATTTGTATATATGCCTATAAATATACATATTTATCTATACAATTATATTTATATATATTTATTCTTTGCTCAAGCTGGCACCATCTTCGCCAACAGACGGCACCTGCTCAGCTGGTATAGCTAGTTTGCGGGATGACGCTATAGAGTTTTTTGTATAAGTATGTATATATACATATATATATATATATTTATATATACATATATATATATATAGCCTATTGGATGTATTAAAATCCTAATAGTTCACCTGTGGCGATTTCAATATTATGATAATTTTACCATACATATTGGGGCTTCTTGTATATATTAGAGGCCTACTGTATATAAAGTTTACAAAAAAATTTCAATCTTATACATATATATATATGTATATATATAACTGTGATGTACCGTCTGATATAGTTTTGTATTTTTGTATATGTAACCATTTAAAAAAAAATAATGTTATCATAAGCTAGAATGTTCTGAGAGAATATGATGTGGATACATGGTTATTAAATGTTTCCATGTATGAATGTATAAGGGGTGCTTGTGAGGACGCGGTTTGTGTACAAATGGACAATGTGAAAATATGAGTTTTATTATTTTATGCAGATAATGCTTTAATAATGGACGAGAATGAAAGTGACTTGCAGAATGCGCTGCATCGTTTGAATGGCAGGCAGAATGGATCTTCGTTTAATGTCTACAAAATTAAGGTGATAGTTTTTGATAAGGAGTGATCAGGAAATGATTGTCAGCAGAATGGTCTGTAAAATTTGAGGGATAAATGATTAGGTCGACAGACGGGTGAATTCATCTCGAAAAATAGTTGTAAGTATGTAAACTATAGCAAAGAATGAAGTTTAATCGAGAGAGACAAAGGTGATAGGCCTACTATATAAAATTGTGTTAACGTGAACATTGTTTTATGCATGTGAGGCGTGGGTTTTCCAAGAGAAGCACATGAGCATGGTGAATGTGGCTGGAATGAGATAGAGGACGTGGATAAATTTTGTATATAAATATGTAAAAAAGAGAAAAATCATTAGTTTTAAGAATGAACCAGCATGTATGACTCGGTATATATATATTTTGTTGACGTGAAGGGAGTATGCAAGGATAGAAATGTATGGAGAAAGTTAGTGAGGATGGATTAAGTACGGAGTTGTTTTTTTGAGTTATATATGCACAGTTTCTTGCCCACCCCATAGGGGAACGGTGTGATTATGTATATGTATGTAATAAACTAGGGAGGGGCATCAAAAAACCAATAAACATAAAGATAACTTAAAAAATAAGTCGCTTTTAAGTCCACTCAAGTGAACGGTTAAAAACCGCCTGTCTAGTCTCTGTGGTCGTTCATTTTAGGAAGCGAGTTAATTATCTTCAATGCTTTGAAGATTCATATTTTTCTGTTCTTTGTGAAAGATTAAAGATAGGAGGAGTAGTAGTAAGAAAGCCGACCATTTTGGTGTCGTGACCGTGAAAAAGGGCTCTGACAAAGCGAACCCCAACTTGTGTTGACATGTAGACAACGTCAAGTGCACAGTCTGGTAGATAGGTCCTACTATCTCACTCAGTCTGGGCGGATTGCTCCAGCTACTGCACGCACCATTCTTGCTTTCCTCGTTGCTTCTTTTATTGCGCTGTCTTCTCAAGAAGAAAATATCAAATTAGTTTACACTGCGAAGCAAGCGTGGCTGTGTAAGACACCCCAGATCTAGATTCCGGCTATTTAAATGGCGTTTAGAAATATTAATATTATTACTATTATTGGGGTTTAAAGGATCGTAAACACAAGGGTTATTAGCAGTGCCATCACTAGGCATGAGCGCACTGGGCAGTGCCCAAAGGCCCCATATATATATATATATATGAACTCTACGCTTGTGTTTTTCTAGGCTTATTTTATATTGTTAAAGGTTGTGTTGATTTATTCTACCCTTACATACAGCATGCTATTTTTTTTTTTTTGTAAAAATGTTTTTGTTGAGCGTACCATTAAATTATAAAGCTATAGGTTTTATTTTATTGGCCGTTTTCATTTTTATCCCTGTGTGTGGGTAGGGCTATTAGGGGTCGAGTGCATTGCTCTGCCTAGGGGCCTACAGTGCGCTTAAGACGATCCTGGTTCTTGGTGTTTAGAATACCGTCAACACCCGTCAACACCTGTTCTACCTTTTCCTTTTCACAAACCTATTGGAAACACCATTTCATTATTAGGGGGTGTCTTATTTATTGTTTGTTTGTGGATTTATCGTGCTAAGCATTACGTCAAAATGTATTTAAATGATTTTCTAATATCTGAAGGCTGTTAATTTATTCTTCATTTAGTCCTAATTATTTATTGATGATATTAGTTTGAAAAAATTTGAGAGAAAAAAACTCTTACGCCTATTTTATAATTTCTCAAAGATCAAGTTTAAATATTATCAATTCAAACACAAGTTTTACGTTAATTACACGTATATTGAGTAATATATAATAAACATTAACAAACTTTTATCAAATTTGCCATAGTGGATCCCAAGAAATTAAATTTTTGATTGGTCATACACGTAAAATATTTTTAATGTACAATACAAGCTATGATTTTCATTTGCATTGCACAAAGAGTTATATAATAAAATCAATTAATGTAAATAAAAAAATATTAAGAAATTCTAGATAATATTTAGATTTTTCAATGATTTTAACAGCTCCTTTTGTGTGAGAAATATCAAATACAAAATACTATTACAATTTTCAAGAACATACCTTTTAAGTTTCAATAAGAAGACTAGCTAACAATCCATATACTAAATAAATGGTAAGGAACTCCGCACGGACTTTCTCGCTCTATTGTTTAAAAATGGAGATATTTACTCAAAATTCGTAATATAATATACAGTAGCGAATCCGAGAACAAATTGCGCTATACATAAGTAAAACTTTTTTTGACTCACGATTTTAAATTTTCTAACTATATTTTTAAAATTTACGTCTTTATTTGTATATTTGGACCAATAAAAATTATCGTTATTGGGTCCCCAAGGGTCAACACTTTGTATTAAAATTTTGACTTCCGGTTAAAATTTTAGGCATTTAATTAGGGGATGCACATCTTGTGGTTATCGCATTAGTACTAAATTTCTCTTTTATAAACTTTGAGCGATAAAGTGGGTAATTATTGACTATTAAGTATAAAATGAGAAAAATAGATCATTGCTGTACCAGGGGTGGATCCAGGAGGGTGGCGTGGTCGCGTGCCCCCCTCAAGGATTTAAATAAATTAAATCAATATTAAAGTCACTATTAGTTTTATTTGTCACTTAATACTATCTCACAAATAGGATTTCAGTTTTTAAATTGTTACTGGTAGAATTATTAAATGATTAATATAAGGTAATTATTATAAATATTTAAAACAATCACATTAAGTATTAAAGTGGTTAAAATAGGCATTAATGAAATGATCCCAATTTAAGTTGCGCGCCTCTCACCTTGTTGCACAAACCTTGTTTGGGTTTAAATTTATTTGATCATTTTTATTATTACTATTTCAATAATTAATAATAAATAAAGATCTTTAAAATAATTTATTTTTAAATAACGCGCTATAAAAAATATTTGAATAATACTACACACATAACGTGTTAGCATGGCTTAGTGGTAAAATTTCGATTTCGAATAAGAAATAACTAGCTATACTATAGAGTGGAGTTAAAGTTCGATTGTTCGAACTCTATATAATTCCATATATTTTGTCCAATTGATTGAATAAATAAAAAACTATTTCTATATAATAGTGTTTAAACTTATTCCCCTCTTAATAATCACCACTTGTTGATATTCTTATTATTTGCTTATAATAAATTTCAATACTAATCGCAAATTTCCAATTATACAATTCATTAAAGGATTATTCTCAAGTCTAGCGTTACACTGAAAAACTACTTAAGGATTTACTCTCAAGTTTTGAAGAAATTTTATGTCAAAATTTCTTGAGGTTCCTCCCACCTCACCCCATCCCCATCCACGACTCGATCCCGATGGGAGCACCTATGTCCCTCCCCCGCTCACGAAAATCATGGATTCACTACTGTGCTGTACAAACATTTCCCCTAAGAGGTTAAAGGAAAAACAACATCAACTTCTTGAAATACTTATTTGCTTACTCTTATGGCATTAGAGAACTATTGCGTTTAAATTTAAGTAATATCTTTTCAAAAACTAGGGCTCACAAAATGGTATTAATATATTTGCCAATATCTCTGAAACTATTGGTTTTATAAAAATATATTTCAACTAAAAGGTTTTTTATTTTTAATAGTACTAAAATTTTACAGCTATAAGTTATTTAGTATCTCAAATAGTTGAAGATATATAGAAATTTTTGATTCTGTAAGGAACCCTTAAAGTCATTTTCTTGGGAAAATGAAAAATACATTTTGTTTATACTTAATCAACGCCTAGATACGAATTTTAATCAAAATCGTTATAGCCGATTTTGAGACAGTAGAATCTTTCTCTTTTCACCCGTTAGTAAATTGCTCTTAATTTTAGGGTTAGACAGACATACACAAAGACGGTGTTGCAAAAACAACTTTTTAGGGTTTGGGGTGTCATGAAACATCGACATCCATCATTATCTCAGGTTAGATTTTATTGGCGGTCGTAATACTTAACCAGTTAAAAATATATACTTTGCGTATAGCTTGAAAACTATTGGTTTTATAAAAATATATTCCAAGTAAAAGATGTTTACTATAAATAGATATACATGTATGCAATGACAAGTAATTTCATATATCAAATACTTATGGAGATAAAATAAAAAAAAATAGAATCTACCCATCAAACCGAAACCTTTAAATTCATTTTGACGAAAGGTTGAGAGTAACCATTTGGTTTGTAATATTGATCAAAGCTTAGAAATGAAATTTAATCAAAATAGTTGAAGCTGAGTTTGATAAAATCGAGTTTTTCTCTTTCCACCGTCAAAGAAACTACCCTTAATTTTAGGGTTGGGTATCCAAATCCAAAAGCTCTTCAGGATAGCCCTATGAAACCCCTAGATACCAAGATTTAACCCAATTGTAAATATGTTACAACCAATAACAACATCTAACGCATACCCCTCAGTAATATGGAATTACAAGACACACCACCACCGGCCTGGCTTCTCTCCGTCTGATGGAGCACTAACACACACTAAGACATCCTCTCCCGTGGGTTGAACAATTTCGACTGAAACGAGACGCTGGTTAGCGCCTCGCTCATCATCGAAGCCCGGCCCACAACAAACAAGGACTTAACTTGACCAAGATCGTTTCCGGTTCTGCCATCTGGGTTGTTCTGTAAACTTCGAGTGGTTACTGGACTGGCCGCTAAGCTTCGAGAACGCTAGTCTTCTCCCTTACTTTTGTTCTTTGTTTCCCCCTTACTTTCCACCTCCTCTGAGAACATGTGTAGGTTGTATTTGCTATATAATGGCTTGTATTGTTTACCTCGTCACTCGTTGTACCACTGGCTTGCACAAAGGTGAGGGCGCCGATATAAACTAAAGCTAGGAAATTTATTGAAAATTCTGTTCTGATATAAATAATGGGGAGGGATTATTTTCAAAATTGTTGTTTGGGCTTACTTTATCATAATGATGTTTTGTAGATGGGTTTTTTGGTGGGGTTTAACGCGGATGAACCGCGGGTCAATAATATTTGTTTTTAAGGGGAATTCATGGTTTGCGTTAGTACTCTTTGTGTACTTGTGGCGCGCTCTCATCTTCACTTAGTTCAGTCAAGCGACTACATTAGTATTTTTACAGGTTTTAGGGATGTTATTAAAATAATGTATGCACGCTTTAACTGCGTGGGTTATTGTATATATATTTAAATTAAAATAAGTTATCATGTTAGGTTGTATAGATTCTAACGGTGGTTTACGAACCATATTTATGCACTTCAAAGTAAATTATGAAATTAAATTAACCATTGTTACTTAGGTATAGGATTTCAACGACAATTGTTGAGACTTATATATCATAGATTTAATCACTTTATCTTACTATCCTTGTGTCTGCTTTGGCAGAGTACATTATTCATTATATATCGATATTTAAAGTAAATTTTATGGCATCGCAATTTCATGTATATAGTTTGTTTGAATCATCTTGAATGGCTGTTTATTGCCAGACTACAAATTGGCTCTCTATGCCATTGTTGAAATATATGATGTATCTTCATTACCTTTATACCTGACTTAATTAAAATAAAACTATGTTTTCTCTTGTGATCCCCTTGGTTATTATTTACACACGCTTCCCGATTGTCTGTGGGTGTCACACAATCGGTAAAATAGTTTAGGCTCTGGCCCAAGGTACAGGCTGACAGACAGAGAGACAGACAGACGGCATTGCAAAAACCACTTTTTAGGGTTCGGGGGGTCAGGAGACATCGACATCCATCAAAATCTCGAGTTTAATTTTTTTGACGATAACAATACTTGCTCTACCTGTATGGTAGCATGAAAGTAAAAATTAATGATATTGGGTCCCCAAGGGTCAACCCCTCGTATTAAAATTTTGATTTCTGGTTTAAAATTGTCGACATTTTATTAAGGGTTGCACAACTTATGGTTATTTCATTGCAACATTCCTCATTTATAAATTTTGACCAATAAAATAGGTAAAAATTCACTATTGACTCTAAAATGATGGAGATAGACCATTGCTGTACAAACATTTTTCTTAAGAGGTTGAAAGAAAGATAACTTACAGTTTTGAGAGACATATTTCTTACTCCATGGCATTAGAGAATTATTGCGTTAAAATTTAAGTAGTATCTCTCTACAACTAAAGCTCACAAACTTGTATTAATATATTTGCCAATATCTCCGAAACTGTTGATTTTATAAAAATATATTTCATATAAAAGCTTTTATTTCTAATTGTACTACAATCTTGCAATGATAAGTTATTCAGTATCTCAAATAGTTGCGGAGATACGGAAATCTCCGCTCCTTTTGTGTTCTCTAAATTAATTTTCATGGGAAAATGAAGATAGACAGTTTATTTATAATCTTAATCAACGCCTAGATATGAACTTTAATCAAAATCGTTAGAGCCTATTTTGAGAAAATCGATTTATTCTCTTTTAGCTTTTTTTTTTAAACTACTCTTAATTTTTAGGTTAAAAAGATACAAAGACAGATGGCATTGCAAATACCACTTTTTAAGGTTCAGGGGTTCATGAGACTTCGTAATCCATCAACAATTCCGGTTAGATTTTTTTTACGGTCCCATTACTTCATCTTAAGTGTTCGAAATTTTTATATATATATATGCGTATAACTTGAAAGTTATTGGTTTTATATGAATATATTTCGAATAAAATATTTGTATCATAAATAGATCTACATATTTGCAATGATAAGTTATTTTATATTTCAAATAGACTAAGAGATACGATTAAAAAAAATAGAATTTACGCATCTGACCGGAGCCCTTAAAGTAATTTTGTCGAAATATTGAGAGTATCCATTTTTTTTAGGATATTTATAAATGTTTTGAAATGAAATTTAAACTAAGTCGTTGGAACTAATTTTAAGAAAGTCTATTTTTTATATTGTTTTCCCTTCAGTAAACTACATTTTATTTTAGGGTTAGATACCCAAATACAAAAAGTGCCTCGGGGCAACCCTATAAAAACCCTAAATACCAAGTTTTAGTCCGGCCAGTAAAATAGTTTAGGCTAGTTGGAGATGCAGACAGACAGACAGACAGACAGACAGACGGAAATTCAAAAATATATTTTTTGGATTTGGGGGGTTATGAAACGTCGAAATTCATCAAAATCTCGAGTTCGTTTTTTTTACGATCACAATACTTTCTCTACCTGTAAGACATCGAGAAAGTAAAACTTTCTGGAACCAAACATGAGCTCAGGGATGTAAGTGCTTGGAATCGCAATTAAAGTGAAAGCTGAGTAAATCTTAGAGTGACGTCATTATGGTGACATATTTTTTAAGTAAGGCATCAATAAATTTGATATCTTTGATATTAGTTACATACCGTACTTAAGTACAATTTTGTTACTATCTTGCTGTGTAAAATACATACTTACTAAGAAAAAATAACAAAAACCCTTCTGTATTAACTAAAATCCTTGAGAATATAATAGAATAAATTCTATTGTATGCCTTTTAGTTCAACTTACTGTAAATAAAATATATTATTTTTAAAATTGTTATTCACATCGGTGGTCACATGGTCTAAGTAATCGATCTTTCAATGGAACGGACTACCGATGGTGGGGGGATTGGGGTTCGAATCCCAGTCAGGTGTACTGAGGGTGATTTTACCTAAGTAGTTTTCCATTCTCCCTTCATAAATATGTGGGTACACTTTCTCTAAATTTAACCTTCCTCATCCCTAACTAACTAGCTTAACTAGTAGGCCTACATTTGAGTATAATCCAAATGTGTATTAAGACGCGGTGCTAAAAAGAAACTAGTCTCTTATATTGTTTTTATTTTCAAGTTTTTTTATGAGCTAGTGATATAAATTTTACTAAGTGAAAATAACAACAACAGTATTTTAGGCCTACTTTTTAATAGATTGTACTGTCACCAGAGTTTAATGAGTGTGTTTCAAAGTTCAGGGTTTAAATTTAATAGGTTGTATTGTTATTGTATTGGATGCAGTATACCAAGTTCTCTAGGTAAATCAAAAGTGTGTGAAGAATCCGGTTTCATATTTAAGGAACGATATATGTCATATTTAGTCGATAGAAAAGTATTGAAAACTATACATCCTTAATGCTGTAACGTGAAGTGACGTTCTCTCCACACTCTTAAAGCTTCATGGTTCAGTTCCAGACATCACTAAACAAACGCTGTCTTTATAATTATTATTTTTATCACCACATCTTAATACTTCTTCGGGTTATACCCATGCATTATAATAGTCACTCTAGAGGCGCAGGGGTAAAGAAGGGAGTATTTTAGAAATATTCTACCCTCATTTGCGTGGAATGAGAGTGGAAAACCATTTAAGAAAAACCACCATCAGTAAGACCCGGCTGGGATTTATACCCCAATCTCTCCGTCTTCAGCAGGACGGTATAACACGAAAGTAATGCCTTAGACTTTTCAACCACTTAAACGGGTCAAAGTCGTCTTCAACCTAGGGGGTTCGAGAAAAGCATTTTTTGAATGTATTTTTAATTCCCCTTATTGTGCCAACATTTTTTTATTTTGTCTTTTGTAATGGGGTATCGGCACAAATAAGGCAATCAATTTAAAATATACAAGGAACCCAGACTTTTTTACATCCATCTATCTAGTTCATAATAATATTCTCTCATCTTTTCACCCACCAGCCTCTTGTTCTAGTGATTAGCGCCCTGTTCCTATGGTCACCGTAGTATGGTTAGTCTTAAAATAACCAATAAAATAAATTAGGTGACATATTATGAAATCTATCTTATAGCTTCATGTCAACGGTTTCATCCATTTGATATGTAATCAATCTCTCTCAGATAAGGTCCTCCAACTGCAACCTATAACTGTCAAAATTGGTTGACTGGACTCTTAGTTAAGTGGTCTGCACCCCTGACTACTGATATAGAGGTCTCAGGTTTAATTTCTAGTGGTACCAAAGGTATTTTTCCTTAAATAGGAATTTCTCCTATGGCCACCATGGTCTGGTTAGTTAGGAAGCTACGTTTAAGATTTCCACTGTCTCCACACCTTTATAATTAATATTATAACTTCATCTCATTGCGGGTATGACGAGTAGACAACCTCCAAGGTATACCCCGGGCAACTTTATATTCTCACATAGCGGCTAGAATTGTACTTACACGGCGACCGCACTTGATACTGCATCTCTCACGGTCAAATATGTCATACGTAAAAAAGAGAGAATAAAAACTTCACCACCAGTTATGTCTGCTGCTATAAATGCACATATAGTCAAAAAGATAATGCTTTTTTAATGGTTAAATTGATTTCCAATGCTTTTCAATATTCTAGCGATGTTGCTCAATTGCATAGAATTAAAATTCAGATTGGTTTATTGGCCAGTAATTTATTATGTTCAAACTTTTTTGTTTTTTATTTAGCACCGCGTCTTACTACCCGTTCGGGTTATACGCTTTAAGTACTAATTGCGCTATGGATTGGGAATTGGGAAGGTTGAATTAGAGGAAGTGAACCGGAATTTGCGTGGAGGGAGAGTGGAAAACCATTTAGGAAAAACCACCCCCAGTTCACCTGACCGAGATTCGAACCTCGAACTCCCCGTCCTCGGCGGTTGAGCTCAACACGACTGGCGCGTTAGCAAACTTCGCCACCGAGGCGGGTTCCATACTTATTCTAATTACAATCTGATATCCAATGAATTTGTCAATATTTATATAATAAACTTGAAACATCCTTTGAATAACAGGTGGTGAAAAATTGCGTTTGGGACGTATTGAACTTATCCGTTGGTGTTTGCTTGCTATTCAGTAAGTTTTACTCAAGGCAGCCACTTTTATAGTAGGCCCATTCTTTAATATCCTAGTGGTTGAAAAAGGTGATCGGAGAAGGGTCATGGGTCTTAACAGGTGAATATTGTTTTTTTGATAATAAATCGCTATAAATAGTTATCTACATTTATAATTTGGATGGACCATTATTAGAAAGAGAACCTGTCTATATATAAATATTTAGGATATGTATTTTATATATACAGAATGTGTGATTTGTTATAAAGTGTATCTAAGCTTGTGAAATTTTCAGAACTGTTTTATATTATGTCAGTCTAGGATTAGAATATTCACGAATGAATAGTATCAGCATATCTAGGACCTGAATTAATTTAGAGAGGGTCGAGCTTCTCATGAGCAGGTTACAAGATTGGGCAATAGTGTAAACAGTCAAGGTAAGACTGCTACCTTTCAGGGTAAACACCGTGTACATTACAAAAGATCCCGATTTTAAACCGCTCCATGCCTGATGGGATTTTAATGTGTCAGCCAAATGTGCAATTCAGGTATTGCTATGTGTTCCGCCTCAACATATCCATTGTCCCAACTATATGCTGCTTTGGGTTTCTTCCTTCCCCTACACTTTTCATTCCTTCAATCCCATTGTTTATGACGTTTCGAATGCGATCTTTGTCGGTTAGCCGCGCGGAGGGGTGGCCAGCAATTTTCCAGCCCAGTTAGCCAGTGCCCCCTCCGACATTCCCCTGCACTCGTGACGGTGACCCTCTTAGCTCCACAGGGAGCCTCTGCCCCATCACCCCCATCTTTACTCAACATCCCAGCCTCCACGGCTTGATATTCTCTCCACTGTTTACTCTTCTTTGGAGCTTGGACTCGCTGGTTTTTTCTTGGCTGCTTGTTCTGTTTAGGAGGACTTTATTTTCATGAAGCTCTTAGGTTGGTTTTCTCTCAGGCATAGGGTGACCAATATGACCTAGCCAAGTACGGAAGATCATTATAATTATTAATAATTATAATAATAATAATAGTACAACTAGTATTATAAGAAGTAGAAGTTTTAGAATTTTTTTAAAACTACTTTTTAAAAACAAAGTAGACCTACTGTACATTACAGAACCTTGGTCGAGCTAAACATCGAGCGTCTATCAGCTGATTCCATACGACTACATGTAAATTTACATAGATATTTTTGTGTGTTTTTGTCGCCGCATATGTTTCAGGGATTGGAAAGGTAGAATTTAAATGAATTGTACCGGCATTTTCATGGAGCGAAAGTGTAAAACCATTTATGAAAACAACCTTCAGTATGCCCGATCAGGACTCGAACCTCGATCTCCCTGTCATTGACAGTTCAACCTATTGTGAGAGTGACCCAATGGAATAGGCCGGGTTTCCGGTGACATTGAGTTCGGGGTTAGATTCCCGGCCGGGTGTACCAAGGTATGTGATTTCCTAAATAGCTTACCACCCTCCTTACACACAAATTTGGGTGCATTTCCTACAAATAATAACCCACTAGAGCAGGATTATTTAAAATGATTACAACCCAGACGCTGTGATTTAAAGAAAATGTATTAAGGATTTTATTGTTCTAAACAAATAATGACCATTAAAAATAACATACATAGCTACAGCTAATACAAATAAACAACCCGTCTAAGTTAAAAATATAATGTAGGCATATTCGCGAAAGCCAAAATATTTTAATGAACGTTTTTTTTTTCTCTCTTCAAATGGTAACACTACGTTACAAACTGCAATATAATGTGTGAGCCCATTCTTGTAGCTAGGTGCTTACAGTAGCCCCATGGCTTCTTTGGTGATGACTGACAGCTCACAGCTGACAACTGATGGCTTTGAAAATCTACCAGACCAAGTTATGTATCCCTACGCCGAACCATATGATCTGCAAAAACATGTGTTTAACAGCTGTCACTTCTGACGGTCGAAATTTAGGTATATACCTAAATGTTGACTGTCAGACGTCAGCTGTGAGCTGTCAGTCAGAACCAAAGAAGCCATGGTGCTACTGTAGATAGGCTGAACTTGTGATGGGTGTAGGCGGTGTGACCAATATACAGGGCTAAATATATTTTTTAAATGTAATAATTTGAAGTTAAAAACTGTTTTGAAAGTTTGTTGACATGTCAGAAATAACTCTTTGTAGACTACTTTAGGAGATTTTCGCAGTCGAATATCAGTGTTTTGAAGATCGAAGGTCATTAAATGCTTGTGTTAAATATCTAAAGGAAATTTAATGGTGTATAGCTTACGAAACAATTTGTTTTAACTTAATATTTTTATATATTCTACCTTTATTTAGCATCGTGTCTTACTACACTTCGGGCTATATGCTAAGGAAGGTTATATTTAGAGAAGGTGTACACACATTTGCGTGGTGGGAACGTGGAAAACCATTTGGGAAAAACCACCCTCATTATTCACTACCAAGATTCGAACCTCAATCTTCCCGTCATCGGCAGTTTAGTCTACTACGAAAGTAGCGCGTTAGACCAAGCGGCCACTGAATCGGGTTGGTCAATGTTAATGTTTTTAGCCAAATAATAATGTGGCGAAAACAAGCTAATCTCCAAAGGACATTTTGATTTAGTTTATTAATCTCCTAATATTTCCCAAATTTTAGCTGTTTAATCCGGGAACATCCTGTAGTTTAATATTTCTGTGTAGTTTCATTATTTGTTTTACATTTTCAACACACTGACGCTTCGGTTGGGCATTCAGTAAGTAGTTTTATATGCATATTGTCCTATGCTAAGTACGTTTGAGTGGTAATAGTGGTCACATGGTACGTGTCGTGTATATGGTGGTTTGACTTTCAGCCGAGTGATCTGAGGGTGGTTTTACAAATAGGATATATCACTGTGCATTTTCCATCCTCTCTCCATGCAAATATGAGTACAATTTTCCCAAAAATAGCTTTTCTCATTCCTATCCCGTAAGTTAAACTGTCACTATTCATTATATTAAACATGATAATCAAAACAAAGTTTATAAGTAGGGATGTGAGATCCTAGAATCCCCGAGTTCATCAAATCCTTTAATAGATTTGAGGATTCCATAAAATATGTGATTCGAGACTCAAAGAGATAAAAACAAAGTTTTTTAAATTTTGAATTGTAATTTCTTTTATAGCCTTAATACACATTATTGGTGGTTCATAATTATTATAATTATAGGACAAACTTAACAGCCAGACTTCAGACCATTAATTTAACACTTAAATGACTGTATGAACGTTATAATTAATGGATTATAGCAAAAATAAAAACACATTCAGTTATTATTCACCAACTTCGGTGGCCGATTGGTCTAAGGCGTCATTATCTCAATAGACTGGCCTGCCGATGACGGAGAGATTCATGTTCAATTCCCAGTCGGGTGTACTGAGTATGTTTTTCCTAAATGTCTTTCTACTCTCTCTCCACGTTAATGCTGGTACACTTCCTCTAAATCAAACCTTTCTAATCTCTACCACATTAGCGTAGTTAGTGTATATGCTTATAACTAAAAAAGGTAGTAAGACGCAGTGCTAAAAAAATCAGAAGACTAGACAAGGTTAGCCGTTAAGTCTTCATGTCCACTGGGTGACAATGATGATGTTTCTTAGCAAAAATTAGTGTGTAAGTCGAAAGCTCATTTAGAAAATGAACGTAAATTATCTAAATCAACAACAAAGTAATGTGATAACAATAGGTCCTGATGTAAGCGTTTTAAGTTTTTTTTTTCAACTCTTAATCCTATTGAGGCAAAGTGTGTGAAAGACGGTGTTTAGGTCATCTACAGAAGGAAGATAGAGAAGATGAGAAGATAAGAAGATGAGAAGGGACGTGTTAAATGGCGGCGAGGGGACCGAACAATTACTCCTCTTGGAGTGATGCGAGCCGACATTTTGACCGTCTGTTTGGAGGATCACGTCTAGTCCAGGAATCACTCAAGCGAGTGCTTGAAACGCTCCCTCAATGCTGGATGTGACAGGAAGCGTTTGGTCTCTCTCTCTCTTTTTTTTTAAGGTCGGCCTTGGACCCTTAAACTTTCACAATCCTACACCGTGGCTTACCGCTAGGATACACCAGAGATCATTCACCAACGAGATCTAAAAACTGAATCTAATTAGACTAATTTAATCTAGAACAGACACAAAATCCAGCTCCCGCCGTTAATTCAACGCTGTGTGAGGTGAAAACTATATTTCACCAATGACACATTTTTCGATCATACCAGGAATCAAACCCGAGACCCATAGCTGAGTAGACAGACACACTACCGATTGAGCTATGGTGTCGGACAACTGTATCTCAATAATGGGATCGGTTTTAGAACAATTAAGGTGGTATGGTAGGGGTTGCTAATTAAGGGAAGTATTTTTTCAGTTCTTATGTATAAATTAAAAAAATATATATAATTCCAGTTTTTCTCCAGTAGAAACATAACTTGTAATTTAATATTCCTCACATGGTAATATCAACAGTTGTTGAACATCTGTTAAGGGTGTTCTGGAACATTATGACAGCTTTTTATTTTCATCTAAGATGTTTATCATCTAATGCCGCAATGCTCATGACAAATATTCAACAGTTACTGTTGAGGTCACCATGTTTAAAAAATTAAACTCTATATTTCCACCTGAACAATATTTTATTTATTTTGCTGAACACAAATTTTTGATATAGATTCTATAAAAACACTGCTCACACTCGCGTACCCCAAGTGACTTAAACTACAGACCAGTTTACGTAGGAAGTGTTTTTTTTTTTAGAAAATACAAATATATTTATATTTTAGGTCAAAAAAGACTAAAAAAAATGATTCCATTATGTGTACTATATAACCAAATATTAATCTTGATTGTTTATAATGCAATGAACGCACGAGGACTATTTGCTCCTATAAACGCACTTCTAAAGAGCTTATAATCAATCACACCTCGTGAAGACAAACTTCTGAATTGGTGGGAATTAGAACCAGAGTCTCTAAAAGGCTTTATGTCTTAGCGCTCTCTAAGCCTGCCAAAATGGGGAGTTAAGAACAATTCCTTGGTAAAATTTAATTTGGAAATGAAACTTTTTAGATTTTTTGAAGAAATATAATATAAAACATATTATTATTTATAAAATATTTATAATTTTGTATTTAACAATTCTGATTTATATTATTTTAAAACTACCATATAAATTGAGACTGTACTCACGTTTTACATACAAATAGTACAGTTGTTAAACTCCATGAACTATGGATTATTTATTAGAACCTGTATCTATGGGCACACGAACTAAACGTCATGCCCGTCAAATATAGTTTGCCTGTGAACGGGGAGGTTGGTTCTCAGTCCTGGTCTGACGTAGTGAGAGTGTTTTTGCCTTAACAGTTTCTAACACTCCCCCCACGCAAGGGCGGATTCATTTCCTATAAAGACATACCATACTCCTTCCTACCCAGTAATTAAATACGACTAGCACGGATTGGTTCTAAGACGTGATTAAAATAAAAGTTATTGAAGAAATATTTTATTTTCTCTCGACCCCTCGGAGAAGCACGTATGGTGAGCTTAAAAAAAATCAAACTTGAGATTTTGATAAATGATGACGTTTTATGATCACCTGATACCGAAAAAGTGGTTTTCGCAATGTCGTATGTCTGTCTATCAGTCTATAGACGAAACCCTTTTACCAATCGGGCTAGAACTTGGTATCTATGGTTTTTATAGGATTCCACCGAGGCATTTTTGGAATTAGATATCCAACCCTAAAATTAAGGGTAGTTTACTGAAGGGGGAAAAAAAAGAGAATAAATCGATTTTCTCTAAATCTTCTCTAACGATTGTGATTAAATTTCGTATCTAGAGACTGTTTAACATTAAAAATTCTCATTATTCGCTTAAAATTACTTTGAAGGTATTAAACATATGCAGAAGTATCCCATTTATATTATATCTCTGCCACTCTTTGATATATAAAATAACTTACTATTGTAAAGTCGTAGTACTATTAAAATTAATGATCTGTTATTTGAAATGTATTTTATGAAGCTAACATTTTATGAGCTATAAAAATACATTTTTTGTTGAGGTTTTTTAAATAAAGAAATTGATTATTATGTTCTTTGGTATCTCTTTTATCATTGTTTCTGTAATATTGTATATTAATTCCTTTATGCATTTGGTGGAGTGTTTTTGAAATAGTGCATATTATTTTGTTTCACAAATTTTACCAGTTTTTAGCAAATATCTCTATTTTAAGATAAAAGAGAGAAAAGGTATGTGTGATGCACCATACTATTTTTTTTAAATCATCTTGATACTCGTTTGGGCTATACAAATATACATTAATTACTTTAATGGAGTGAGGTAGAGTAAGATCTAATTTTAAGGAAATGTATTCACATTTTCGTGAAGAAACAATAGTGAACCATTTAGGGGTGAAATAACCCACCCTCATTACACCTGACTAAGAGTCAAGCCCAAATGCCAAAATGTATCGTTTTATATATTTAAACTACTTTATTAATTATGGGAGGACGGGTGAAACCTTCATCGCACGGTTGATGTAATAAAATAAAGTATTTTATATTTTTAAATCTATATAGTAGGTCCCAAGTCTTTATCAGTTGCACTTGTTAACACAGGCTTAGCTTACAACGTTTAATTAAATATGCAGGCCTAATAGTACAGTGAAGGTAATTTGAAAACCCAGGAGAAAAGGACAATCACTAACCATTTTGTTATTTGCTTCGGTGGGCTAATAGCCTAAGGCGTCAATCTCGCAATAGATTGAACTACCAATGATGGGGAAATCGGTTTTAGAATCCCGGCTGGGTGTACTGATGGTAGTTAAAAAAAAAAGGTTTTCCATCCACTTCCATGAAAATGTAGGTACCCTTCCTATAAACATAATCTTCCTCAATCCTAACACATTAGCATAATTAGTAAATAAGCATATAAACCGAACGGGTAGTAAAAGGTGGTGATAAAAATTACACACAAAATGTTGTTTATCTTCAGAACATGGACGATATTCTTAACCACTTGATAAGGAAAACATACGGGATTTATTTACAACTTGATGAAGGTATTGATGTCGACATGATTTTGAACTAGGAATTTTGGGAAAAAGCCCCGTCGGCCACATAGTGCGTCGAATGATTATAAGGAGCGATGAAAAGGTCCAACTCTAGTATACAGCGAGATATTCTCAAGGGGTTTTAAGAGTGGAGCATGAAAGGAATGAAAAAAAAAAGTGAAAAGAGGATGAGAAGGGAAAGGGGGGGGGGGGGGGTTTTTTTCAAATCTCAAGGCGGCCCTTATTACACATCAGGATGTGTGNGGGGGGGGGGCTTTTTTTTGTAATGCTAGAGAGTCCCCCGCGGGGGCTGGGGATGTTTCACAACAGTGATCAACTCGCATGGTTGAGCTTTCAGACCTTCGTAACTTTATTTCGCATATATGAAAGATTGGGTTGGCCATTTCTATTCGAGCCTACCTTGCCAACCAAATATCGTGTGTTCTCTCTTTCATCCGAGTAGCTCATCCGGAGCCCTTGGTGGATAAATTTGAGGAAAGTTGAGTCGCTTGTTAAGGCTTGCATGTTGTCAAAGACAATGTAGTAATTGTTATGTCTAGGTCTATTTTAGCCATTTATTAAAATATATTACACAAAGTTTGGGGTATTTATTAGGAAGGATTTGTATGTCATAGGTTGGTCATTTGGATACAATTGGGATAAAAAAGAAACCAAAGGTCTAACTTCTTACTGGGGTATTTATTAAGTATACCTTGAATGTCAAAAGTAGTATTTTCAGAGTCGGTAGGGTTGGGGTGTTTGTTTATTAAGTAGGGTTTGTGTGTCATAAGTTGTATTAATATGGACGGGGAGGATAGGGTTCGAATTATGGTCGGGTTTATTGAGGGTATTTTTTCAAAATAGTTTTCTTCTCTCCTTTCAGGCAAATGCGGCTATAGTACCTCTAAAAAGCGTCCTTCTTCATCCCTACACTATTAGAGTAATTATCTTAAATACCTGACCATACATATAGAAGCGGTGATTTAAAAAAAACACACGAGTGATCATGATTTGAACTTCATTGTGGATTGATCTATAAGCTTTGTGGGCTGCGCTCATCTCAGGCGAAGTCTTTAAAACCCGTCTACTCTGTCTAGTATAGGTAAAGTTTGCACACGGATGGACTACATTATGACCCTATATTATAAACTGTGACATAGTGGAACCATGCAACGTAAGCTTGTTGCCCTTCAAGGTAAATTAATACATAATTTCAATACTATCAAGTTTGTATCACTCATTTCTCGTTTGTGTAGGCCGACCCGTTGTTTAGCCTGAAGGTTATTAAGCTTACCTTGTATTATTCCAATATTGTGTAGATTATAAGATAGGGCCATAGTGTATGTCAATGTATGACTGCTAATTTTCAGGATAAACGGAATGTACATTTTATTAGTGTTTTACATTTTTTATCGATTCCTAGAAGCAATCATTTGGGAGAAAATAAAGCACGACATAATTATAGTTTTATATGGGTTTCAGAAACAAAGTATGGTATGGCGATTACATACAACAATGGCTATTTACAGCATCAATTATTATTTCATATCAGTTTTCTAGGACGATGAAGCCAAGCAGATTCTGACTTGCGATCCGCTGCATCCCATCAATATTTGCAAACCTCTCTTTTTAGCGTCGTCATCAGTCCTTCAGTTCTTGGAATCAACCGGAGAGCCCGACAACATTCTGTCATCCGATTGTCAATATTAAAACAATCGCTTGATACAAACTCGCTTTTCCCTCTCCCTAACCAAAAAAAGTCTCATCTTTTATTCTTTTACCTTACAATCCCCTTTTGGTTAAGTCTAGAGAAGGCGCGATGCGACGAGCCTACGGCTATTACGCAATCCGTGTACGTCAGGCATGAATCCCTGTCGTCCCGCTTGTTGTATGCGTTCCATCTACCCTTCCTTCCCCACTTCACAAAGATCCTAGAGTCGAGATCAACCGACAAGCTACGTTACAGCTGTTTTCTGCTCTCCTCCCTTTGTCCCTGTACTCGCAGGGGACCGTAAACCTCGGTCCGCAGGCCCAAGCCGGGAGGGTTGTTCGTTTTCGGTTACCCATTCTTCCGTTATTTCACTTGTTTATCATTCCACATCTCTGTGTTTCTCTGACTCTTCTTTTTTTCCCCTTTCTACCATGAACCGTCCAAATTACACGAGCTGCCTCACAACACAACTGCAAATAAAATACAATTTTCCCTAGATAAAACTGTGTCATCGTATATATGCTCTGCTGTTTGTCTCCCTAAATTTTCTTTAGGGTGCATTTTAAAGTACGTTACGCGTTGGAGTTATACTTGGTATTTTCAAAATAAAAAGTATCTGTACCTTTATTTAGAAAGAAACGAATAGATACTAGATTACATTGGAAAGTAGATTAATGAAGTTTAATTTTTATAAATGTGTGGCTTTTGTAAATAGTGCTTCGAGCACATGCCATAATCTTAATGTAAACCTTATCTAGGGATAAAGTTCAGGTAATGGTGTAAGTGTATTTACGGTACAATCTATAAGGAAGAAAGTCTCAATTAAATTAATTAAGAATCTGTTTCATTTTACATTACTTTCATTTGAGTTTTATTTATAAATACTACTCTGAATGAATACGAGCATACACATACGCTTATCTATTATATATATTACTAAGAGTGAATTTTGTTGTTGATGTCTCCAAAAACGTGTTATTTCATTTTGGATTGATTACCTCTATACTCTAAAATCAATAGGCAATAGACCTGCTTCGTTGATTACGTGTATTAAGAGGTTGAGACATCTCTCTTTCAACAAACTAACTGCCAATGATAGATAGAATGAGGTTTTAATCCTGATAGTGTGTATTGAGGGTGTTTTTTTTTTCCTAAATAGTTTTCTACTCTCCCTCCACAAAAATTCTGGTACACTTCCTCTAAATTTAATCTTACTAGTGATAATCTGAACAGGTATTAAGACGTGGTGCTAAAAAAAAGGCACTAGGATGAATAAATATTGTTTTTAACTTTTTAATATAGAGAGACTAAATTAATCATGAAATATTTTGGCCTCAAAATTGTGATGGCTCTTGAAGCTTTATGTGCCCCCAAACTTATAAAAGTGGGTATGACAATCTCTACCGTTGCCGAAACAATTTGATCGAGTCCTAAGAAAATGATAAGTATACTTCCAGTTTCATTGAAATATAAATAATTTTTTGATTCATTTCCTCCCCACTTTGATTTCCCTTTTCTTGTACTTATTTTAAAATAGTATCTACCAGTTTCAATACATTATAAAAAGAGTCTAGTCTTCTGAATAGATGCACGCTAACTTTAATAAGTGTAAATAAACACTTAATGTCAAAACTTCCTGGACATTCTATTATATTTAAACTAAATTGGGTTTATATATATATATATATATATATATATATAATGGCTTACAAAGATGAAAAAAGGCATAGGTGTCATTGTAGGGGCATTTTTATGCATCAAGCTTATTTGAGATCACAGTCATTTATGACAAAATGAGAGTAGGGGATCAAGTCTATCGAGTGTCGTCACATTATAATTATGTAAATGGGAATAGGGGGAAACATCTGTCATCACAGTCGTAATATGTAAATTAGAGTGGGGAAACCATCTGTCTTCACATTAGTAGTGTGAAATTAGATGAGGGGATATGGTCTGTCGTCACATTAGTAATATCAGAGTGGGGAAACCATCTGTCTTCACATTAGTAGTGTGAAATTAGATGAGGGGACATGGTCTGTCATCACAATATTAATATGTAAATTAGAGTGAGGAAACCATCTGTCGTCACATTAGTAATATGTAGATTAGAGTGGGGAAACTATTTGTCTTCACATTAGTGATGTGTAAATTAGAGTAGGGGGTACAGTCTGTCGTTACAATAGTGATATGTAAATTATATTAAGGGGCACAGTCTGTTGTCAGATTAGTATTAGGTATTTGAGAAAAGGGAACGCACTCAAATGTTTACTTTTACATAAGAAAAATGCCAGAAAATCTATATTGTAGCCCTTGACAACATATTTGTAAGTTTGTTCTATGTTTTTTTTATACCTTCTATGTATGATAAGATTTAAAATCATTTTTTGTACCACACCACACTACCCTTGGCCCTTATTTGGTGTAATCCTATATATTATTTCTGTTGTCAACATCCCTTTTTCTCAACTAATACAAGGCCTACAGCGATGAATAAGGTATCAGTGGATAGGATTTTTTACCGACTTCTGACATAGCATACCCAGTTTACATTAAAACACACGGTTTGTTTAAAATTTAAGTTAAAAGAAAAATTTAACAATATTTTTGTATCAATTACCGAAATTAAAGTCTCTTTGCTATTCTGTGTATACACATCGCTGAGTATTTAGTTTCAGCAACCCAACAAAATACTCTTTTTTTTTTGTGGGGAGGGGAAGGTTTAATGTGCGAAAGTTTTGCAAGGGTTTACTGGTATATCATAAAACCATTTATAAATACACTCTCTGTCTGAATAAAATTGACTTTGAACGCGAGGTCGATGTTCGAATCCCGGACACAATGAGTCTATATTCTGTAATGGCTCACTACTCTCCCACCACCAAAATGAGAGTACGTTTCATATAATTTGGCCTACTCACCCCTAAGCTACTAGTGTAAATAGTTGGATAGCCCGAACAGGACCTGGTGTACTGAAAAAAAAAGTTATCAAGTTCACTTGAAATTCTAGAGAAAAAGATATATATAATGTGTTTTTGTATTAAATATAAGTGTTAAACAAACATAGGTTTTTTTTTTTAAATTAATTTGGTTTGAGAGTTTTTAAGTTTGGCTAAATTGCAAATTTGATATGTTTATATAATCCACCTCGGTGACGTAGTTAGCTAACGCGCTAGTTTCATGTTAAGATAGACTGGCGAGGACAGGAAGATCGAGGTTCGAATCCCAGTTGGGTAAAATAGGGTGGTTTTTCCTAAATGGCTGTTCACTCTCCCTACACGCAAATGTGGGTTCACCTCCTTTAAATTCAACCTCTTCAATTCCTAACCCATTAGCGTAATTAGTACTTAAGCATGTAGTCCGGACGGGTAGTAAGATGGGGTGCTAAATAAAAATAGAAAACTTTATATATTGTTAAAGTTCACATAGCATCCTCTGAAGACCTCTTGAGCCCACAAAGGTGAGTCACAGGGAAACAATTGACAATCTTGCTCATTGCCGTTGGTAATTTACTGATGTAGTCCATTCACGACAGCTTTTCAATAACGGACGACCCTCCACTTCAAAGGAAGGGCCAGAATAAGTCATGTTATGACCTAATTACTTAAGCTGTGATATTTCCTCCATATTCAAATAATCCGCATTCCCTCATCCCCCCAAGTTTACTCGTCTGAAATCGTGAGGGGTGAAGAACGACTTTCTATAGCTCTATGTGCCTGACGTCATCCTATACCTTTTCCTCTTGGTAGCGACGTTTAATTATGTGGTGGTAGGCGATTATCCGGGTTGACACCTCTGAATGGCGACATCACCCACAGATGCTCCCCTAAACCCCTGCTCACTCCCTCCATAACAACCCCATACCCTCCCTCAACCCCACCCCTAACCTCCGCAAGTCCTCATCATCTCGGCCAAATGAAGCGCTTCGCACACGATGACAACTGCTTCAAAAGCCTAAAGCCTATTGTCTGCCATTTTGAAATGTCGTGTAATATGGAAGAAAGGGAGAGAGAGCAATTTTTTTCATCTCCCCCTTTTGGTTCAAAATTAAGGCTACTGGAATAAGTTTTGAAAATGATGGTAGGTGTATATAACATTATTAAAATGCATCTTAATATTTTGCAAAAATATATCTTAAGGTGTTGACCTCGGTGGTTTTGTGGTAAAATTCTCGCTTCTTGACCTGATATTCATGGGTTCAATACCTTCCGTGGTCGACGGATTTTTCTTCAACGATAAAAAGCCGTAACACATCTTCGTTTGAAGGGGAATTAAGGACGTCGGTGGCATGTAAAAAAAACCTGGATGGTATGTGAAAATACTTTTCCCAGAAAAATTGGTAGGCTCTTTAATTCTCACTCGCAGAATTCTCCTGTGTTGTTATATTCAGTAGGTTCAAAAATGGCACGTTAAATACCTCGAATAAAAATAAATATATCATATAATGTCTAAATAAATTTTCCAGGATATTAATTAAGTGAAAAAAAGTTACAGTTATACAGTTTAGTAGTACATGAGATATTACGAAACAGATTTGTTAGTCATTTGCCTGATTCACAACCTATGAAAGAGCACGTTTTGAAAAATATGAAGAGAAATCTAAAAGATTCAGTGAAAAATTTCACATAAATTTCTATGACTCATCTAAAAGGCAGTCAAAGAATCACTAAGCAGGAGAGGGCAATACGAATAATGAGACATTTCTCAAAGGATGGAAAAAAAAATATGTAAAACTTTTTATGTGATAATTTATTACTGTTTATTACTACCTGTTCAGGTTTAAATATGTATGATAATAGGCTAAGGATTGGGGAGGAAGCATTTTATAGGTAATCTACTTGCATTTGCGTGGAAGAAGAGTGAGAAATCATTTTGGATAAGCCATCCTCAGTAGAACCGACCGGGATTCAAACCTCGATCTCCCCAGTATAAGCAAACCATTCTAACACGATACTGACGCTTTAGACCATTCGACCACTGAAGCGGGTCCATGAAATAATTGTTAAGTTATATAGTGGACCTAATAATAAAAACTTTAAGTACCTTGGACACAATTTCGCTTAAAATATCTTTAGGTTTTAACAATGATTCTTTTAAACGAGAAGTTTCATAACTCTATGACTTTGTCAAAAGTGTTGATGTAGTAAGTAGCTTATTCTCGTATATAGTTCTGGTTTTCAAATCACTTTTAGTCCTAAAATTGCTATATTTCCTCTAACTATACCGCTAATTTCTACCCAGTAAATCAATCAACCACTTAAATAACCCTTGCTTTAAAACTCTTGAGTCATACTTTTGTCCAATGTAGGCCTACATATTTTATTTCAGAGTTGGTTGAAACGAACCAAAAATCATTGCATTTATACATAATATACATATTAGTTTTTTTTAAATATCTTTTATATTGAAATTTAAAACTAACAATTATATTAGATATAATTGGTGTGCACCTTTATAGGATTTAACGGTGACCTGGTGGTCTAGGGATAAGGTATCAGACTTCTGAGCTGAGGGTCCGGGGTTCAATATTCGGTGCCGGCACAGATTTATCTGATTACCAAACCCTTCCTTCACCTCTGACAATACATCTTGTGAATTTGGGGAATGCCAGGCCTCCACCATGGTTCGGATCCCACGTTAAACTGTAGGTCCTCTATTTCATCTCACAATCACCCTACCATTACACATTAGCTTAAGTGCGTATAACCCGAACAGGTAGTAAGAGGTGGTGCTAATAATAATAACTTTTCCCTATAATAGAATTATTTAATAATAAATATTTTAAAACTCTAACCCACGTCAGTGGTCGAATGTTTTGCCATTAGGCTAGAACGCTAATGTGGGTACATATACTCTAAATTCCATCTTCCCCATTCCTACCACATTTGAGTTATCAATATTAAATGAGTATTGCTAGAACTCGTAGTGAGACACGGTGAACATGTAAAATATTATATCAAAACTTTTAGTAAATGTTAATTTTTTTCAACGCCTCCCTTGAACGCATGAATAATATACCTGAAACGTGAGCTTGGCCGGGGTCCAAATAAAATCACAGATGTGGTTTTTGAGATTGATATGTAAAGCTGTAAATATCATTTGTATCATTTTAGGACCTCTTCCTTTTTGAAACTCTCTTTGTACTTCATTGGACAACCAGATTTCATATCCTTTAGACATCCCATAGCTATAATTTTGACAAATTGGTATTCTAATGTTCGCTTTTTGAATCCTGTAAACTATTTTTAGCACTATTAAATTAATTTAATTGCTATAAGATGTATTATTTAATATATTTATAAAACAAAACTCTAACCAAATAAGTAATATAATTAATCAGCATAAAATTTAAAATGGGGTAGCTTAAGTTCAAGTAAAGAAAAATACCCATGAGATTTTATACGAAAAACAGAGATCAACATTTAAAATAATATTTGGAAATTATGTTTGGAAGCATGAAACATTTTTCAAAAGACATGATGAGGTAGGTATATAAATATAATGATTCGCCGATCCTGATTACCTTATGTAAATATCTTCAAAGTTTACGCTAAATGGCCAAATTTGTTTTTTATTATGATACCGCCAGTCAAATACAACTCAAAATTAAATAGAGATACAAGTCAGTTTTTTTATTATTTGGATCTAGATGATGACTCTACTTAACATTTGTTACAGAATGCTGGTACTATAAACTGTAATTATTGTATACAGATGCTCACTCCTCTCCTACAACCACTTCAAGAAAAAATAAGTAGCGATTACTTCTTCATAACAATCACTGATAGAGTTTTACAAATCCTTCATCTACCCTGTATAATAGCAAGTTTCCCTTAAATTATTTTACTACGTTATATTTTATAAGATATGGCTACAATCCCTCAAGTTAAGACTGCTACCCTTCAGAGTATGTGGAGTTTTCCATAAAATTTGACTCTGACTCTCCAAGTGACTCAAATTGCAATTTAAAATAACTAGGTATATGCATCAATTACACCTTAGCATAAATCAACTCCATATTTATTTAAATTGGCCTATTTGTATTTATTTATGTTTTATTCAGATAATATATTTAACTAAATGACGAAAACTTCGCGGGAAAGATAGAATTAATCTGCCAACCGTATGGTTAAAAAATTCTAGCGTAGCTTTTAGGGAGGAGGCTTAGGTCCTAACAAACAAGTTAATGGAATTTTGGTGTAATATCTGATGGCTCCTAAAACGATTTAGAATTTTCGTATGAACGTGTACTACTAATTAGATATTATCATTTACCATGATATAAGGGTTGTTTAATTTTTATAATCAAACGTGATGTCTTAGGTAGAAATATTTTTGAATTTTTTACTCGCTTAGCCTCATACTTAGGTGTACTGTACGTTAAATAATTTTATAGTATAAATCTACAATTATTTTAACTATTACATAATTTCCAGAAATTAAGTTTGTACAGTTATTGAATAAATGGTTTTCTACAATAAAAAACTGCAAGGTACTTTCATTGGGGGAGGGGGGGTTGATGTATCAGGTTTATATAGTTTGATTATCCATAGTTGTATACTAACTATTGCACAACTAGTTTTAAATATAATAGTTATTTTGTCAATTAATTGCTTGGATAATGTAATCATGGAATAGAGTAGTTAATGACATAGGTGTGCTCACAGGAGTGAATGCGGGTGTGTAGGGGGTTAAGCACACTTGTCCTTTAAACTCAATAGGGTCCCTTAACTGTTGGGGTGAGATTTACTCTACTGTAAAGGCAGATTTTAAACACATATATCTTAAGTTTGAATTTAGGAAGCATTCTGTGGAGGAGTATTGCTATTTGCTTTTTCTTCTTCTGCCAAGTGCCCTCTAAAGCGTCAAAGGCACGTACAGCCTTCCAGCACCCAAGTGGGCCTATACAGCCTCACCTTACTTTATTCACACTTGACGTTTGGGTCTGTTGACAATAAATATTAAACCTATCTTAAATAATTCACTAGTCAATATGATTTTTACCCTCAGAAATATTTTGGCTGTTATAAATATATTTATGTGTGTATATCTCGGAGATGACAATAAAAATGTCACATCACGTCACCATTTTTGTAAATATAGTTTGGTTTTTTGCGTTCACGCGTAGTGCGTGTATATTAATAGGCTTTAGGGAAGGGAATATGGCCCTGATCTTTCATATGACCCTCAATATAATTGTTTCACACAACCATAATAATTACCTTATAATAAAACAATACACGAATCACATTCACTACCAAATATCTTTCGCATTTGCTCCTATATGGCGGTAGTGTCTCGAGAGTATCATTGTTGTACTGCGTATTTGCTCACGCAATAGCTCTTTCAGGTACTATAGAGAAACAGCTTTATTTGGAGAGTGTTTTTATCTCCTGATTTTCCTACCATTGTATTGTTATATTGCCAAAGCAAAGAAAGTATCTTAATCATCCTGGAAATTTCGGCTACATGTGTGATAGGTTTACAACGAAAACTCTGAGGAAGTAAATCTTTAGCATTCCTAAACGTGCATAATATTTGTATTTTGGTTGCAATATGGGTGACCAAGACCACATACGTCCTTTATAAACAGCCCAACACATCTTAGGATGTAGCTAAATGGAAAACTCAAAAGTATGCCTTTTTATGAACCTATGGTGTGGCGAGAACTACATAACCACGTTGATGATTGCTATTTATTTATGAAAAATAACTATTAGGGATGTCAAGAAAACAATCACAGTTTCAAATACCCGAACACGTTATCCGCAATAAGGCCTGATCCATATCGGGAAGACCTGCCACTTCCACTTCCCACAAAAGTATTGGTTGGAGGAACTTGTTATGAATATTGTTCAGATGAATGTGTTGCAAACTTTACATAACCATCCACTTCTAAGGATTTTGACTACCAACTGGAACCAGATGATACGCCAAATCTAATCAAGCAAGAAGATTTTAATGAAATAGATCGTGACCTAAATTTAACCAAAGACCGATGTGAACTTCTTTGTTCCCGATTACAGCAATGGAAATTACTTGAAGCAGTAACTAAGATTACATTGTATCAACAACGTAGTGAAGTATATTCCAAGTATTTCACTATGGAGGACAGTATAGGGAAGACTTTAATAGTCTTATGAAATAATTAAGCATTGCAAACAGTCCTGATGAATGGCACATATTTATTGAGGCGTCAAAATGAAGTTAAAAAGCAGTTATGTTGCTTAGTGGAAATAAATATCTATCAGTTCCTATAATTCATACTGCTAACTTGAAATACACATTTAAAGTCTGTTGAAGATTCTGAATGCAATATAGTATATCGACCACTTTTGGAATGTCTATGGTGATCTTAAGGTTATTAGAATACTTACAGGTTCACAGGGATGATTCACAAATTAGTTTTTCTTATGTTTGTGGCACAGTCAGGCAACAGCAACAATAGAAAAAAAAGTGAATATTTACCAGGATTAAAAAAGGTAAATATATTCTACTGGTTGGACCAGAAAAATTTTTTCTTCTACTTTTTAATATAAAGCTTGGTTTAATGAATAATTTCATCAAGGTCTAAGATAAAATAGGAAGTGGATTCACCTAGCTCGTAGAAGTCTTTCTTAATATAACAGATTCTTAACCTAAAGAAAGAATTATCATTGGTCCTTAAATAAAAAAATTTAAAAATGTGATGATTTTGAGACATAGCTACAGGATATTGAACTGACAGCTTGGATTTCGTTTAAAGCAGTTGGATTTCTTCGAAACAGGAAAGAAGACAATAATTATTATGAATCGCTGGTGTCAACATTGCGTAAAATGCTATAAATATATGGGTGCTGAATGTACTTGAAAATTAATTTTCTACCTTCATATTTGGGTATTATTTCTGATAATTTGGAAGTTGTGAATGATGAGTAAGGGGAGTAGTTTATAAGTATGTGGTACTTTGCTTCTCCAATGAGTGGTTGAACACCTTACCACCACGTAAAAATTTCCTTGGTGGATAAAAAATAAGATGTGATTTTAATTACAAAAACTACGACTTATTTCGTGGGGTTGGTGACGTAAGATTATAAAATGCTGTAATCTATAATCTAATGCGTCAAACTAAGTTCTGAGAATTTTACGTCAAAGGTCTAGCAAAGAACACGTGATCGAACCAAAAACACGAGCACATAAGGTCTGTTTAGCGTAGGAATTGTTTTCTGAAAGGCCTTTTTCCCTACCAGAAATCTATTATATAGTATTATTTATTATTATGATTAGCACCATGTCTTACTACCCATTCGGGTTATACGCACTTACGCTCATGTGTAATGGTAGGGTGATTGTGAGATGAAATGAAGGACCTACAGTTTAACGTGGAATCCGAACCACGGTGGGGGCCTGGCATTCCCAACATTCACAAGATGTCTTGTCAGAGGTGAAGGAAGGGTTTGATAATCAGATAAATCTGTGCCCGGACCGAGGATTGAACCCCGGCCACCAGCACAGAAGTCTGACACCTTACCCCTAGACTGCCAAGTCACCAATTATTATATAGTAGGATATTGATAGGAAAAAAGACCTTTTAGAGAGTAATTCCTAACGTGAATGCAGTATACTTCGTCATTCTGCTTAACAGAGGTTTTCTGTGTTTAAAAAGCATTAAATGATGTCACAAAACCTGCATGCCACTTATTTCTGTACACAACTTACTCCTCGCCCTAATGAGTGCAAACTAAACCCTGCAAAATTAACTAGGATAGTTTCTTACATAGGTGATTTTTTATTATCCCTCCAGGCGAATTATGTTACATTTTACATATTCACCCTACCCACACTATGTTCTTATAAAATTTGTTGTGACCGTTGGTAAACACAAATTTGCATGAATACTCGTAAAACAGGTAATTGTTTATATCTAATGTAAGTTATTTATTTGAAATGAAGCCTAATGAGACGTTGTCTCTCACAACCTTAAAATTGATGTGGGGTCGAGCTATTGAGCTAGTCGGTGCCGCTCTTGTGCGCGTCTCCCCAATCAAGAGGTGAGTGAGCCAATTACCACGACCCAAGTGGCAGAGATGGCATTGTGTAGCTTGAGAGCCAAGAGTGGGCGCTACGCAGCGCCGCGCCACTTTGTCACTGCCACCGCCTACAAGAGTGCCTGCCTGCTTCCTTCCTTGGAGTAGGAAAATATAAGACCAGCCAAGATATCTAAGTGCCACACAACTAAGAATCAAAACAAACAAGCATTCTCTGCCGTTGACTAGATATTCATGTTATCCTTATTTTAGTTTTTTTAAACTTTGGTTTCAAATTAAATAGATGTCTAATTTTGACGAGATCTTAAAACTAGAATTATTCTTCAGACATAATAATGTTTATTGATCGGTTCACGCTCAACGTCATTGAAAAATTATATTAATCAGTTCTGGGGTTTCATTTAATCAAATCATTGCCGAAAAATCATTTCGTTATGTACACTCCGTCGAGATTGTAAGGTAGCAACTCACTAGCTCAGCCCACGCGGTATGCTATACCTCCTCACATGACTGCAGGAT
>CABFVX010003856.1:50899-76761 GCA_902151425.1 Timema shepardi | reverse complement strand
TTTTTAGAAACTCACTGTAAAACATTGTGTATTTTCTTTTATTATATTATTATGCCCGTGCGAAGCCGGGTTGGGCTGCTAGTATCATATAAAGTGATTATCGTAAGTTATACTAAAATATAATTAATATCTATGTATAGAAAATTAAAAAATTGTAAATTCTCAAACTACTATATTTTTGGATTTTTAAAAAACTTTTTATATCTCTAGATTTATATGTATATATATATATATATAATACTAAACTATGTAAATAATATGATCACACACTGATTACTTTACCTAGAACAAATAACACAAAAACATAGACGAGAATGTTTTTGGAATACACTTTGCATAAATTTATTCAAAGTGTGTTATATTTTATAAATAGGGGTAAACTTTAGTTTATAACTAGGTTAATTCAAAAGAAAAAAATATGTAAAATAATCATAAACATCCTAATTTTATATAGCACAACAAGGTTTTAAAAACCTTTATAACCATGCTGGATTATAGGCTAGATAAAAAAATTATCTGTTAGTTTTAAGCATTTTTCATCATTTATCTCAGACAAATTAATCATAATTAAAAAATTAATGAAATAATATCTCCATTAACTAGGATGTATATTCATTCATAATGGTAATAGTTTATGTCTAGTCTATGACAGACTAAGTGTAACGATATTACAAAAGTTCAATAAAACTTAACCTTACATTGGTTGATGCATATTTTGGGTCAGTCTATAAAGGTTTATTGCTGTCATTTAATTCTAATGAGTAATTGTGGATAAAGTGAGATTGAACCAAATACATTTTATTTGTATTAAATAAACAACTAAAGTTCATTATACAATATGTGTTTTTGAATACTGTAAGATTTTAAGGGTATTGTTTTTTCCTTATTTGATATCTCACCTACTTTTACATCCTGGAAAATACCCTTTTTTGTCCCTGTCTGAAAAAGGGGCGTGGACATATTTACAAGGTTTGACTTTGTGACTTCAATAGGCGTCGAGAACGCTTGTTTGGCTGGAAACCACCTCATTCTCAAAACATAGGCGCTAGATTTATTATCGGTAAGAAACATACATTCCCTTTAGATATATTTTAAAAATTGCTACAAGTATTGGTTTGGTGATCAATTTTTTCACTAGTAGATATAGGCCCTTTTTAGTGTTCAGATTCCTAAGGAGCATTATTAAACTGTATTATTTTAAGTTTAAATTGTGTTACGGCATTCCAGATGCTGTAAAACTGTTAAAATAAACTCTAATTGATATTTGTATTTATCCCACTCGTCTTCAAAAATGACTGAGTCCACTATAATGTAGCAATGTAGGCCTACCTATCTTTATAGAATACCAATTAAGGTGGGATATAAGTGGATGTGGGAAAAAGCCAGTGTTTTTGCATTTTTTTAAGGCAAAACATTTTTTGACCAAAAATAAATAAAATATTGCTTTAGTACAAATATATAACTTAATTTTCTTCGTCTGGTGACCTCAAAATGTATTGAATATCTTTTAAGTGTGACCTAGAATTTAATGACAACTTTCTCCTCATTTAACAAGTTTCTCATCTAATTACGTTATACTAATGACAGATATTCAAAAAATGTGTATGTAACAACGTAAAGAAAATTAAACTATGTTTGTACTGGAGCAATATTTTTTATTTCAGCCAAAAAAAATGTGTTGCCATAAAAATTGTATAAATACTTACCTTTTATCGCATCCCATTCCATTCCACCTTAACTCCTCGAATTTTTGGAATAAATTCATTATTTCGTGGACATATAGTGTTCGTGTTAAAAAAAAGTTAACATTCTTTTTAAAGAATAATAATGCGAACATTAGTTTCTTTCAATTCAGGTGTACAATTTCATCTTTTTTACTATATAAAATATTGTTTTTAAACCTAAAAATTATTATGTGAACCCGCATAGTGTTAACAGAAACCTAACATCGCTGCTGAATATGAAATGTAGTAGCTGATAGATGTAACCTGCAGGTCTTTAATCGTGTTTTGAATAAGCTACTTAATAAGTGACATAAAATAAACACACTCTACTATCAAACAAACAGCAAAAGTGTCACCGATGGAGAATCAGAAAGATACAGACATAGATAAATATTTGTACTCTCATAACAAATATCTTTAGATTTTTTTTTTTTGCAGACACATAAGATTTAAGAACGAGAAATCGAAATAATCGCAACTATTTATCTTTCAGACAAAACATAAATTGAATGCTTTTCTTTTAACGTGTGAAAATTCTTCTCAAAATAAAGTATACTTTCGTGTGTTTTTTTCCTTTTTATAGTTTTTGTAAAACATAGATTGTATAAATTCCACAGAGACAGAATCGTCGCCGACGTTCTTTTTTATTTATTTTTAAAATAGTAATCTTCCCTTAGAGAGCCCCGAAAACAAGCTCGTAGAATTGAGGTAAGAAGTAGCGAGCGAAGTCTCAGGTACGACTTAATGAATTCCTGCCTCGGCATTGTCTGGTATTAATGAGCTGTCAGTGAGGAACACGCCATTGCGAGTATAGAGACATTGACAGAAAGACCCCTCCAAGAGACGGCTTGGGAGGATTACGTATTGCGCCTGACCGTATATACTTACACGCGATACAGGCATACACGGCGAAGCAGTGTAACATTCTAGGGGGCAAATGTAGGGTCACTCTTCAATTCCACTGCCGAGTTAAAAAAACTGTATTAAGAGAGGGTTATTTTTTTATTTTTTGTGAAACGAAAAACGTGATCTTTTTAAACAATTTAACCACTTTTTATACGCACACGTATCGCAAAATAACGTAATCCTAAAACATACACAACACTAAGTATCGCCCGATAATTCATTACTGTGAAAGAACCATATATTTTGCCAATGGTAAGTCTTTTGGTAATGCCAGGAATTGAACCGTCAACCCTTATTTAAGTAAAATGTTACTATACCTACTGAGCCAAGGTGTCAGTTGTGTCTGACTATTAATGCTAACTAGATACCCCCACTAATTTCCGGAAATCAAAATTAGATATATAGACCTAATCATATTATTCTAGCAGATCCCAAACGTGATTTTGTTTATTAAGGTATCCAAGGTGTTAACAGTGCATTTAAAATTTTAGACGGCAAAACCATATTTTGTATACATCTCATATTCAGGACTAAATTAATATGTGTGTTTGAATTATAGGGTTTTTCAATAAAAAATTTATACTGTACACTGAAATGACTATTTATTTATATAAAAGGAATAAAAAAGTTTGCTGGTGACGGGGAAAACCGGTTTCGAAACCATGTCAGGTATATTATGGGTGGTTTTCCTCAATGGTCACTAACTCTCTTTACATGCAAATGTGGGCAGATTACATTTAAAATGCTTCCTTACTCATCCATACCACATTAGAATAATTATCATATATGTGTATACCCTGACTCAGGGATAAAAAAAAAGTTTAAATACTCGTATTAACATTACACAAGAATTCGCTTGGAAATTAGACGAGAAAAAACATCTAGGAAATAAAAACACCAACTCAATATGCCATTGAGAAGATACCATCTTAAAAATTCAGAATCAAAATTGCCATTACACATATAATTCATTCGGTATTAAACATAATGGTATGTGCTATCACAAGCGAACTACCGGATAAATGTAAATGATTGAATTAATTTATGTAATATAATATAAACAGGTATTTTGTTCTTGAAGAATAGTGAGAAACATCCTGTTAAATTATAGAGGGGTTGGGGGGAAATCTGCGAGGGAAATCGATGGAACTCCCGAATGCCAAGAATACAAGCAATACAACCAACCTCACAAGAATATATTTGGGAGCCTGCTTAATTTGTGGCTGAGGGTGCTATTAATGGATGCGCTGAGCTGTTAATGACAGGGATCTTTTACAGATAAAGATACAAAATCTTCTACCTGTGTGACAGGCCAGAATACGAACAAAAGATGTCTAGAATGGAGCGGAACAAGTTATTGTATCAGTTAGTGAAGGGTAAAATAAAGTTAATTTTTGTAACTTTCCAGGATAAATTAAAAATAATGGAATCGCTTCATCGTTTGCTTGGCTTACTTTATTTTTATATAGATTTTTAATCTTACAATAATTATATTTCCTGGTTCTTTGGTTTTATTTTATTTATGGTTATATCTTTTTATTTACTTATTTACGGTCTGCACCAACTCAGCTAGATAATATTTATAATGTATGTATTTGAAAAAAAATATCAGAATTTAAAAATTTATTATAGGCTATTTTAAATATGAAGAAATAAAAAATATATTTTACACTTCTTTTTTTTTACTTTCATCAGTTTGGAGATTTGTTGTCTAGGCCAACAAGCAAGCGCGATTTTATTTTCACTTTATTACCAATCAATCTCCAAAATTATAAGTTGTGTTCGAAAAAAAATATATAATTCATATTCTGACCTAGCTTCTTTCTAAAATGCATCAATTCATTTTCTACCATATTTACATTTAAAAAAATCTTCATAGTGTTCGTAAACAAGCTAACTTCAACGCACGACTTTAAAGAAATCAATTTAATGCAACTAACTTAACCCAGTACAGAATACCTAACCGAAAACGCACGCAGACCTTTAGTCTTATACATTCAAGCTTGAAGAGATAAGTTACCCAGAGTCGAGAGTGATCCCCCCACACAGAGATAAACTTTATCCATTAGGCTAGGTCTGAGGATCATAAACTATTTATTTGAGATATTCAAATGTAGTGTTATTATTAATCTACTATAATGACACATGGATGACTCACTGAAATTAATGTTTACCCACTTTCAGATGAGCTAGAAACTTGAAATTTGGCAAACTTATAACTTATATCCTGTAACTAACGGTAAAATTCCAAAAAGTTAAATAATTTATCATTTTATCCCCGAAAGAAAATTAAATGTCGGAGAAACTTTAAAGTCGGTGCGGACCTTTCTTTGGAGGTTTCTTGTGGTTAAACGGTAAGACCTATCAAAATATGGCTCTGGAATTACATTAGTTTACATCCACTTGCAAAGAAAATCCACAGGGGTTTTAGGGGTGGCGCGCCCAACGAGAAAAGCGAGTAATATTACTGCAAACGCTACTACATTTAACTTACATTCATTATTATTATTATTATTATTAGCACCGCTTCTTACTACCCGTTCGGGTTATACGCACTTACGCTAATGTGTAATGGTAGGGTGATTGTGAGCTGAAATGAAGGACCTACAGTTTAACGTGGAATCCGAACCACGGTGGAGGCCTGGCATTCCTTACATTCATTATTGTTTCCAGTATTGGTTAGTTTTTTTTATTCAAGCCATATATTTTCCATCACCAGCTAGCTAGGCCTGTCGTAGCTTCATATACCTTATAATATAACTTAACACTAGGACATGCACAACATACAGTCCCCGGCCGTTAATTTATCAATGTGAAAGTTTAAACTCATATTTTCATCAACGATAAATTCTCGTCCATGCCGGGAACTGAACCCGTGACTCTTAGCTCAATAGGCAGACACGTTAATGACTAAGCTAAGTTATCGGACTACAACCTTTACCTATGCTATAAAAAATAATTCTAACCATATAACACTTTTGGACTAATTTAATGGAAATTATTTTATTATTTACAGTATATGAACACCACTGAAAGGTATATATACCTACTACTGATGTTAAAATGCCATTGAATATTTTCCAAGGACGTTATATAACTCTGACGTCATGTTAGGTCAAGATAGGATTTCCTATGTTAGTGAATTTACGTTTTATTCAACGAGTTTTAAACATATAAAGATGAAAAAAAAACCACAAATTCTTAAATAATTCTCAAAAATAGTCTTACAGTGTCAGATAAATGTTGATTTTATCTTGTAGTATTTTTCCATTTTTTGGTATATTAATCATCTACAGCTTATGTTATAGCTTGATCACAAAAATGACTCTTAGGAATCATCCTCCCTGGATGTAAATTAAAATTAAGTGATCATATATTTATAGCTCTAAAATAGGAATCAAGTAAACGGTAAACTTAAAAATCAAGCCAAAGTTTTCAAGAATAAATGAGTATAGTGACTGCGTAAACTCGTCATAATATGTGAGGAAGTTTTATCTGTAGATAAACAAAAGGCCTCGCAGGGGGTTGTGCCAATTTTTTTGGTCTTTTTTTATTTTGTACAGTGGCGTCTAAGTGAGATAGTGTTTAGGTGCGTCAAGTCAAGACACAACCCCCTTTGCAAATTGTATTAGAGCTTTCCTGTTAGGCAGCGTCGTTAAACTAATTTAAATATTATGATATTATTCTGCATATACAAAACAAAAAATAAACATACTTTCAGCTATCTTGTTGGAAATTATAAGAGCAAATTATAGATAAAAGCGAGGAATATCCAATATTCTGTCTGCTTCTGCCTTTACCAAGCCAAGGAACTTAAGTAAGATTCTGAATTGATATTCGTGTAAAGTCTCCTGTGACTTGTAACCAAAGTCACAAGACGTTGAGAAGAGACACGCCTTTTCCCTGTTCTGTCTTGGCATCTCCGTATTTGCTGATTCATATAATAGCTAACATTCAAATAGGATCAATAAGGACAGATTATACAAAATCTGATTTGTTGAAGACGGATTGGCAAGGCTATATTTAACTTGTAATACCCACAGGTTTTTTCTACTACCACATGATTATTTAGCTAGGATTTAAGAGGACTCAAGGAAAGGTAAGTGTTTTGGGAGATTTCATAGTAAACAAGTATTTCTGCAAAATAGAATATTTCTCAAAGAATTTACTTTTCTTTACAAAATAATTTACAATTCTTGAATATCAGTCATGGGCATATTATTGTTTGGTGTAAATCTTTTTGAATTAAATCAAATGCTCTGATCAAATTAGAGCACACCTAGAAAGATATTCAAGAATAGTTGAGATTACGAAGTTAAAAAAAGTAAGTTCTATATTCTCACTTGAGAACTATTTTTTATTTTGCTAAAACTATTTTTTTAATAACCCTGCAAAAATACTGCCTTACCTCATAATAAATACTTCCATCCCACCTTAATACGACGGCGAAGTATTATTGTGTGTTTACGAGTTTATATTAATCCATATATTTTTTTTTAATTTGACGAATTTTTTTAACAACCATCCCTACCATACCAAAGTTGAATGTTATTGTTCTTATATTGTGCAACTTTCACGAGACAAGAAATGTTTAGAATAGAAATAAAGAGAGATATTAATCCGCGTCAATGGTCGTGTGGTCTAACGAGCCAATGTCGTGTTGGACTAGATCGCTAGTGATTAGGAGATCGGGGTTGAAACCCCTGTCTGGCATATTGAGGCAAGATTTTCCTAAATTTGTTCCTATTCTCCCACCAGAAAGATCTGTGTATATCTACACTCAAATTCTACCCTACTAATTCCTACTTAATTAACATAATTATTATATTCGTATAGCTGAATGGATACTGAGACGCTGCGGGGTAGAAAAAAGGAATATCTTGCAATTTAAGTGTATTGTAAACAACTTATTTATCAAAGATGATATTTTACTTTTCATGAATCCCAAAAAAATGAACATCTGCCCACAGGCTATTATTCTAAAATTGGTTTTATATCTTTAAAAACTATAGAAAGCATCGAGGAAGATTAAATTTATAACCTTGTCTTCTTATGAAACCCATGATCAATGTTCTTAAACGCCTTTATCTCTAAAAGTAATATAAACTTTAGAGTGTAAGCTATGGATTATTTTTTATGTTTAATAGCTTGTTCTAATATTATAAAGTTGAAACTGTTTTTTTTAAGTCATAGCTCATTAGTAAATATTATGTGTTAACCAAATATTCAAATTTGTAATCATGCCAATTATGATCAGTGTACAGCATTAATCACAGGACTCACTTTATATTAACACAATTTGATTTAAATAGGATAAACTAATTTTGTAAATTCTAGACATAATTTAGCTAGCTAGTAGGAGTCATAATAAACACAAAATTATGTATTAATAAAGTACAACTATAGGCCTATCTAAATAATGAGTTTCGGTAAAAATCGAAAGAAATCTTTCGTTTTTAGAAAATGTCTGAATTACTAAAACAGTTATTCAATACATAGTGGTGTCAAGAAAAATATATTTAATTGTATATACGAGGTTAACTTAAATTAGATGGAGTGTAATGAAACATTACACACCTCACCCGATAAAATTCTAATCATTATGAGATTTAAGAACCAAATTATATATTCTGTTGATGTTTTTAGTCAGTAGGATAAGTTAGGGATCTTAATTTATAATGATTCACTTTTGAACGGACAGAATTAACTTTTGGTATATGGAAAGATTATAAATTCGAGGTAATAAGTGAAAAAAAGAAATACAAATATTTAAAAAGTGAAGCAGTTCCTAAATACAAATATTCCAGGAAGGAGATCTACTCAACCAATTTAATTAATTCTTTTTCATAATATTCAAATTTTTAAAATACTCAATAAGTAAGACAGAGTAGAAAAAAAAGTTTTTTTCCATCCGTCTGTTTATTGGATTTAATAAAATAGTATTTTTTAATAAAACATTCGTTTTAAGAATTTTTTATATCAAAGTGTACAAAATTTTAACAACCAGGTCTAAATATATATATATATAAAAGAGAGAGAGAGAGTCTACATATAATTATTTAGCACCGCGTTTTATTTCTGTTTTGAATTTACACATTAAATACTGATTAAGCTAGGGAGAGATGGATGAGGAAGGTTGAATTTAAAAGAAATGTAACCGTACTTGTGTGGAGGTTAAGTGAAAATCATTTAGGAAACCCACCCTTAAAACACCAGGCTGGGATTTGAACCCCAATCTCCCTGTCATTGGAAGTATAGTCTATTACGAGAGTTACGCCTTAGACTAATTTGCCACTGAAATAGGTACAGTATATATATATATATATATAATTTTTTTCGGAGAGAAAATAGACTATATATCCAAGTTTTTTATATCATAAAAAATTGTTCTTATTTCTAATAAATTATATTGAGCATTGAGCTTTAGCTCTGAACAAAAATTACAAAACGTCTGAACTTATTACTAGATTTCACTACATGTCATTACTTGGCAATTTTCTTGTTCAAGTATGACTCGTTATTTCCTCTTTTATATTATGAGCAATAAACGGACTTAGTAGCTACGATTTATATTAAAACGAAACACACAAGACACTAAGTCAAACTGCGTTGAGTAGAAATAGGCTTAAATGTTAGGTATTCACATGTATAGGGTACATTTCCTTGTTTTGGTTCTTAAAAGTACGCACGTTTGCGAATTCCTTTGCACAAACTTTTTATATCCCAACTGTACAATATGTTAAGACACGAGTCATGATAAACTTGACCTCCCTGACTAGGCTTAGACATTTTTCTCGGTCAGTTTTACAAGAAAGTCCACTTAACTAAAAACCTAGTTAAGTAGGAAGTCGCAACACATGACGTCACACGGGTTTCTGAGAATCCAGGACTTTCTTGACGTCTTAGGTGATTTCATTTTCACTCGTTGAAAAATGCACGTTTTTTAAGCTCAAAGTTGCTAAACAAAATGATATATAAAAACATTATAATATCTTAAATTATACTTGAATACATAAAATTGAAAATGGTTAAATGCTATATTATTATTATTATTATTATTATTATTATTATTATTATTAGCACCGCGTCTTACTACTCGTTCGGGTTATACGCACTTACGCTAATGTGTAATGGTAGAGTGATTGTGAGATGAAATTAAGGATCTAAAGTTTAACGTGGAATCCGAACCATGGGGGAGGCCTGGCATTCCACAATATGTCTTGTCAGAGGTGAAGGAAGTTAAATGCTATAATAATAAGTTAAATTATTAGGAAATAAGTTAAATAACTATGTAACGTCTATGAAAGTATGTTTTTAGTATTTCTATTATATTACTGATTTGTTTTAAATTTATATAGTAGCCATTTTATTACATCAAGTATGTAATTAGATATTTAATTTATGAATTTATTTATACTCTATAAATTTCAGCTCATGGCCGGTCCTACAATTTGAGAGATACTTATGCTAATGTTATTCTAAATATTACAAGAGGTTGAGTGGTACAAATATTGAGAATTAATATTAAAACTTAATTGAATCGTGTTTTTTTAAAAGGGCATCAGTCGCATTTTTGGCCATTTTCACTTTTATTTTTTTTCTAATTCTCCAAACCTAGACCCATCGTTTGGTGTTCAAACGGCATCAGTCACTTCACTGCACAAGGAGGTTATTCAAGTTTGAAAACTACGGTTAGTTTTAAAAGGGCATCAGTCACGGACTCATGCCCTTTTAAAACTAAGCAGAAGGCAGTAGCAGTGGCGCCACACACTAGAACCATAGCTGTAAATAGATTTTATTTTCTTATCTGTGGTAAAACTAATGACCTAAGTCAGCTGCTTTCCAATCCCAAATTAAGATTCTTATGTACACTGTGTTAATTAAAGGATTAGAGGATTTTGTAATGAGCTCTTCAGAGAGTGATGTTCCTGACACAGGCTCTCAAAAGAGAAAAGGAAGAAATCCTGCAAATTATAAAGTCTGTGTTGGTATCTTTTGGCACTAACAGACACTGGAAGGTTCCAAACAGTTCAACAGCTCTTCCCCGTGAGAGGTCATAGCTTCCTACCCTACGATAGGGATTTCGGGGTAGTCAAACGAAAGCTGCAAAGACAGAATAGAATCTACAGTATTCACGAAATAATCCAATACATTATTGAAAGTTCGAAGCCAGGGAAATTCATTGTTAAAAAAGTTGATTTGAGTGAAATTATAGACTACAAAAATTGGTGGAAAAATTTCTACAGGAAGACGGCAGTATCCACAGAATCCCGAAAATTACGACGGGATGAAAAGGTCCCTTTAGGCATTAGCAGCTTGTTCCACTTGGTTTTCAGCAGGGAGAAAAAAGGGTACATCCAGGCCTATACGCATATTAATGGGTTGATCCATCATACTTTCTACTTTTCTGTTAGGCCAAATCAAGAGGTTGTTCTGCCAGACAAACCTGCGTATTCAGGAAAAGTTCCTATGAATGAGACAAAGATTAAAGACATTCGAAAACTGATCCAGTATGTTCCTGTTGAATACCAAGAATTCTATAACGAAATCTTACAGTGGCCTGTAATCATTTGCAATACATGTGATCAATAACTTTTTGGCTTGTAAATTAAAGTTGAAACTATGTCAATTAAAGTTGAAATTATCATAAAAATAATTTATTATTCCAACCCTATGGTCATATTTTTTTAAAAGGGCATAAGTCCTCAAAGTTTAGAATTAAATTTAAAATCCATGGTTGTTTTAAAAAATATAAATATGAATGGGGACGTTAATGTTGAAGCATATGAACAGGAAAAAATACCAAAGTATCATATTACAAATTTTTTAAAGATGCTATCAAGTTTTTTCCTTCTCCTGTAAAATTTTGTCCTTAGGACTAATGCCCCTTTAAAAAAACCCTATTCAATTGTGAATAAGCCTATTATTTTGATTATCGTTTTATATATACATTAGATGCTCCATTTTATAAATTTTGGTTGCCCAGAAAATGATTCGTCCACCTTTTTCTGAGAGTATTAACAGATTTTAAACCTTTAAAACCTGATGGTATAGCATTCCATTAAAACTTCAATTCAGGAATTATTGCAGGTGCTAGAAGGGATTTCGTTTGCAAAATATGAGGGACGCAGTTTATTTCCATATTTGACCACGTGGGATGATATTTCTAATGTTGTTTCATGTTGCCAGCCGGGTAAGTGGTCGGTTCGCCCTCCCTGCACGCCCATACTCCTCTCTGTGCGCACTGGCTACATATTGTAGGGCGTCAAGGGCAAGCGCTTCTCAAGCAGGTCCCACATTATTTGTGAATGCTAACGAATGCTCATGTATCGGGTGACTCTACGAGTAGTGTGGGAGGTACACGAATGGTGAATGTTCTGTCAAATATTAGGCATTCGAAGGGGTTGGCCTTGGGAGAGGTCTCTTGACACGAACCAAAAGGGTGCGAATGCTCGTCACTGGAGTCCCGACGAACATTCAAAACGCTCCCCCACAGTAGTAGTTCGTGTAGTCTAGTAGTGTACACACTGAGCACTGAATAGTTCCTTCATCTTGTGGCTATTGTAGGATTGTCAGGTTTGTTCACCTAATGCTTGACTATTTATTTATAAAATACAATATATTGTAGTGTACCATGTAATGTAACATTAAATACTAGTTTTATTGAATAAGCTGCTAATTGTTTTGCTAACACCAAATAGCTATGTTGACTTGTGTTTGCTTTGTTCCTTATCTTGTCAAACTCTTGTTGAAGGAAACCATCGTTTACCTTCTGGTTATTCTTGGTTTATTACGCTGCGATAACAATACACTCGACAGTGTGAAATAAATGCAGCAACAAAAGCAGAGATGTCATCACTTGCGTGGTCCATTGTGTATTGGCAGCCGACTATCTCCAGCCAAAGTGAATGATTTGATCAAATATTTGGGGTAGATATTTGCGAGAAGTGTTTTGAGTTCCACATAAGGTGAATATCTATTTATATTATATGATGGACGTGAGTGACGAATGTAGGCGAACATTCGGGCAAACATTTGGCCGAAACATTCACACTATTCGCGAATGCGGACGAGACCAGCTTCAGTTGCTTTATAGTGTTACCACTGAGCCAACATGCACTAATTGTTGTATTTCACTGCTTTATTTTTGTAAAATGTATGTAGACATTGTTAACTGAAAAATAAAATGTGGTGGCGAGTGATATTGTTTATTTTGTGACACTTATGAAGATTTAGTGCAAGAACCAAAGCCGAACACTTTTATAACTATTCAAAACGCTTCTAAGAGGCCAGCTGAAATTATTGATGAATTTAAAAGATGTATTCTTTCTGTGAAACGCACAGCTGGAGTATTTAATTCTGTAGAGTGTGATTTGGAATTAGAATAATCTAAAATACTCTCTTCAGCTGTGACAGGTGGTTTGATTGGAATAACTCAAAATGAGGACGCTATGCAGAGGTGGCTGCATCTCTATTCTTTTAAAGATTTGATCCACAAGGCTTTATTGGTGTTTCTTGATTGTGAGCTGGATGCTACTAGTGATACAGATTAATTTCACAACGAGTGGAACCAGGCAAGAAATTATTTCACTTGGAGAAGAAGTTAGTATCAACTTGCAGGAATTACATGCCCCGGCCGGTATAATACAAGTAGTCATCTAAGTTAAAAAGAAATACCTTGAATCTGGCTTATTTGCCGTTTATCTAATCAGCATTTTCTTTACTAGGAAATGGAAATGTCATTACTCCAGAACAGTTTAATCAGCTGTAAAAAGTATGTTCTTAACTTATATGCAAACAAATTATTTCAGCATATGAGGCTCGGTAAAATCAATTCCTCAAGCGATTGGCTTTAGCGTGAACTTAACACGAGTAATCCACACTTCTAATGTATTATATTTTGCATTTTCTGTGAGTTTCTGCGCAATATTATATTTGGAAAAATGCATACTTGCCTTTATTTTATCCATTAAATTTGAAAGAGTTTGGATACGAGCTTAAATAATATTCTACCCTGTTCCCCAAGCTCATGGCCAAATAACCAATTGCAGCTGATATTAAACTGAGTAAATGAAAGACTTCATGTAGTACCAAATCGTGCTGTTGTAGAAAATTTGAAACAATGTGTATACATTTATTTAAATGTTGTAAGGGTATTGTAAAAACCTTGAAAGCGGATGGATCCATTTTGATTTTTTTCCCCAATTAATACCTTCAAGGTCGTATAGATGATTGTTTTATTACTTAAAGCTTCTTTATATTATGATATAAGGCATAAAAGTATTTTTTTAAAGATATTCCCGCAATTATTTTTAATAAAACACTTGAACAAAGTTCGTTCTTAAGTTACGGTTCTAGCGCCATATGGTATGTTCTGTAAAAAATTATTCGACCAACAGAATGCGTCCCTCATATTTTGTAAACAAAACACCTCCTTTCTCCCGGTCTAAATGGTTTGATGATGAGTTTAGTTTTAAATAAGAACCTAAAAAAGTTTCGATTCCTTGAAAGCTTGTTCTAAGTTTCACCTACTATTAAATTAAGAATCGAAAGCGGGTGACCTGGTGGTCTAGGGGTAAGGTGTCAGACTTCTATGCTGACGTCTGGGGTTCAATCCTCGATCCCGGCAAAGATTTATTTCATTGCCAAACCCTTCCTTAACCTCTGACAAGACATCTTGTGAATGTGAGGAATGCCAGGTCTCCACCGTGGTTCGGATTCCACGTTAAACTGTAGGTCCTTCATTTCATTTCACATTCACCCTAACATTACACATTAGCGTAAGTGCGTATAACCCGAATGGGTAGTAAAACACGGTGATAATAAAAATAATAATAATTAAGAATCGAAAGTGGTTTCTTTTGCTAGAAAGTATGTTCTCAGTTTCTTTCATTAATAACCAGGACTGATTTACGTTCCTATAAATTCTGTTCTTGGTTTCTCAATTTTTAGTTGCCTGTTAAATAATTTATATGTTTTAAAATATGTAAATAAATCCATATATACATATATATATAAAAAGATAAAATTAATTTTATGAGTACGACTCTGAATATAGTTTAATGGTAAATACACTTTTTGTTGAGTTTAATCCCGTGCTGCTGGTAATGTGGACTAACCGTCAAAGTTCATCTGGTCGGGTTTGTCAGTGATGGTGGGGTCCAGTTTCAAATACTCACCGAACCACCCGACGGTGTTTTAATCCTAAAAGTTTTTCCACTACTCCTATACCCAAATAGGGGTAAGCTTGCTCTCGATTATACCTTCCTCATCCATATTTACATCCATTACTATTTCCAGCCTGTGCCCTGAGTCAGTTTTTTTTAAATTCAAGCCATATATTTCCCACTACCGGCTTGCTAGGCCTGTCGTAGCTTCATGTGGGCTACAATCTAACATAAAGACTAGGACAGTGACAAAATCCAGTCCCCGGCCGTTAATTTATCATTGTGAAAGAATAAACACACATTTCAGCACTGATATATTTGGCAGAAAATGCTGGGAATCGAACCCGTAACCGTTAGCTCAGTAGACAGACGCGCTACTGATTTAGCTAAGGTGTCGGATTCTTATCCATATTCCATTAATTTAATTTAATTAGTATAGCCAGGAGAAAACATCTATAGTCTAAAATCAGATGATTAACATACGACCATTTAGTTGTTTATGATATATTTATATGTATTGGAGGGGACTTAATGGTTATAGAGTAATTTTAATGATTAAGTGGATTTTATGTACGATAGCCTCCAAACCAAAAACCCAAATCATTTTTAAAAAGGTCACCGGAAACGAAAACATTTTGGAAACAACCCATCAATGCTTCGATCCTAAACTTTGTTGAAATAATACCCAACATTTAAGAGCCTTATTAACAACTTTATTTTATAAACACTTTGATAATCTACATAACAGACATTAATTAACTAAATGTACTACTTCCTGTACCCAAAATGTGTGACCGAATGGTCCCCCCCCCCCTCAATTTGCACCCATATTTTTTAATTCAGTGTGCCTACTCACTACTTTACTCTAGTAATAGTCACAAAAAAAAACACGCTATATTAGAGAAAACACTGGCCAGCGTAGGAAAACATAACCACCATCTTCAAAATCCAGCCTTTCATCTTATCAACATATATCAAGAGACAATTCCAGACGATTATCCACACTAAAACTGTGCAAATATTCCTGCTTCTATATACATCGATATTTTACTGTGACACTTAGTAAGTTACAATAAAAGGAATTGTATATATGGCTAAAATAAAGGCGTAGGCTGTTAAGGGTCCATTGAGAAACTGATCTCATTTGTGTTAAATTAATAATAAAATGGTTGCTACAGTAATAGTAATAATTCTCGTAGTTAAGTTGGTCATCGATTAAAAGAATAGAAAACACATTTATTTATGGGCTCAATTTATATCTTGACAAATTATAAAGACCTCAGTACCATAAATAAAACCCGGAAATCACATACTGGGGAGTTCAGGAAAAATAATTGTTAAACTGCCAAATACAGTTTTTTTTCACTCAAAATAAAATAAATGTTTCCAATCAAGTATAATAAAGAGTCTAGGTATTTCGAGAGCATGTCAAATAGGTGTTTAAATAGGCTTTTATATATTTGTCGACTTAGATTAGTCTACCCGGAGAGTGTTAAAAAAATAGATATCTGTGGGGAGGTGACCAACGTAATTGGTGTAAAAAAAAAGAGAGAAAGGGGAATGAGTTTGGGGGGTGGGAGGTATTCAACCCTAGGTCTCCGGATAATTAGAGAGCAAGCACATTCCTTACTAGCAGCACGTCAAGTAGCCATCAAGGAGTGGACTCTTACACGCAATGAGCGTGTGGTGGTAGCGACTACACGCGCGTGCACGCACACACACACACACACACACACACACACGGAGCAAGAAATATTGAGTTGAAATAGAATCTTGATTACAGCTACACTAGAAAATCGTCAACTGCATGGTTTATAAAAATAAATGGTACGGAACTACGCACGGACTTTCTCGCTCTATTGTTTTAAAATGGAGATATTTAGTCAAAACTCGTAATATATGTGAAACGAATTAGTATACATTAGCAAACCCAAGGATAAATTGCATCATACTTATGTAATACTTTTTTTTTAGTCCCGGTTTTAAATTTTATAATTTAGTTTTTAAAGAATTAATGTCCTCATTTGTATGTTTGGACCGATAAAAAAAGGTCAATGTTGGGTTCACAAGGGTCAACACTTCGTATTAAAATTTCGACTTCCGTTTAAAATTTTCGACATTTTATTAGGTGTTGCAAACCTCCGTGACATCGCATTGCTATTAAATTCCTAATTTATAAATTTTGACCAATAAAAAATGTAAATATTGACTATTGAGTCTAAAATGGATATAGATCATTGTTGTTTAGACATTTCTCCTAAGAAGTTTAAAGAAAAACAACATAAACTTTTAGAGACTTACTTATATTTAATTACTCTATGACATTGGAGAATTATTGCATTAAGACTTAAGTAGTATCTCTTTACAACTAAAGATCACAAAATTATATTAATATATTTGCCAATATGTCAGAAACTGTTGGATTTATAAAAATATATTTCATATACAAGTTTTTTTAAAGTACTACAATTTTGTAATGATAAGTTATTTAGTATCTCAAATTGGTGCGGAGATACGGATGTTTCTGCTTCTGTAAGGTACCTTAAAATCCATTTTCATGGTAAAATGAAAATAGCCAGTTTATTTATAATCTTAATCAACACCTAGTCACGAATTTTAATCAAAATCGTTATAGAGTCGATTTTTAGAAACTCGATTTCTATTTTCACCCTTTCTTAAACTACTCTTTATTTTAAATTTAAACAGATACACAGACAGACGTCATTGCAAAGACCACATTTTAGGGTTTGAGGGTTCTTAAGACGTCAACATCCATCAACATTTCAGATTAGATTTTCTTTTGCGGTCGCAATACTTTTATCTTTTGTGTTCGAAAAGTTAATATATATATATATATATTTACTTAAAGCTTGAAAGTTAATGGTTTTATAAAAATATGCTTCTTATAAAATATTTGTATTATAAAGAGACATACATATTTGTAACAATAAGGAATTTCATATCTCGAATAGTTTAGGAGATATTATATATATAAGATAATTTATCCATCAGACCTAAATATTGAGAGAAGCCATATTTATTGGAATATTTATAAATGTTCAGAAATAAAATTTAATTGCTCCTCAGTAAACTACCCTCAATTGTAGGGTTGGATATCCAATTCCAAAAACCCCTCCGGGCAACCCTATGAAAACCAAATTTTAGCCCGATTGGTGAAATAGCTAGGCTCTAGGGCGGTACATATAGACAGACAGACGGTCAAAAACCACTTTTATGGATTCGGTGGGTCATGAAACGTCAAGATTCATCAAAATCTTGAGTTCGATTTTATTTTTATGATCACAATACTCTCTGTACCTGTAAGATAGCGAGAAAGTAAAAATGGTACGACACAATTGTAGATAGTTCCTTCACATATGGTTCGTGATAGCATTTAAAAAAAACAGTTATAAGTAATCCCCATCCCTTGAAAATATTTGCCATAAAACAAAAACAATTTTCCTAATCATATGAAATAAACTACTGATACAAATATTTAAACAAATTTCTTTAGCCATTGTTTAAACATTAGCAATTTTAATGGTTAGAAGCAGAATCTAAGAAATGCAACGTGGTACGAACATTTATCATACAATTTCCAAGTTTAAACTAAATTTATCAAACTGTTTTGACTAAGCCTTAGGTACAGACATACATAATTTACAGAAAATAACTCTACAGAAAATATGATGGGGACGAAGATAATTTCAAGACCAACGTTTGGGTTTTGAGGGCATATAAAACATTAAGTTTCATCGTATAAGCTCGATGGCGAAAATTTTCATGATTACATTATTTTCTTTCCTTACGTGAAAAAATAATATTTTAATTCCTCCTATTGGAGGGCCCACTAACAAATCTATTTTCTTGTTACAAATATTCAGAATACTGACTATTAGCTAACTTAACTAGAAAATAGAATAGTAATATGAGTATATTGAATATTCTGTCATGGGCAAAGTGACATTTTAACTTACTTTTTAATCAGAGAGAAAAGTTTCTGTTAAAATTTAGTTATGACCATCACAAACATTATATAAATGTGAAATAACTACTGTATAATAAGAAAATTAAATTAATTTTATCTAAAGTAACAACATCAAACAATAAATAACAATAAAGATACTAGAATGTAAATGTAAAAATAATGCATGTTATTACTAGGTTAGTAATTTGTAAACATATCTTCTGTTGACAATTAATGTAAAACTAAGAATATACCAAAACAGTTTTACCTAAATATTTGGTCCAACAGGGATGAGGATACTAGGGAGGGGAGGAAGTTACATAATGATGAGTTGCATAACTTGTACTAATCATAAGACATTATTAGAGTACTCAAGTCTCGTGGATAGCGGTCGGAAGTACATTCAGTGCGAATGGAGGAATCAAGAACCATGTTCAGGATGCTGAATGGCAAATCCAATGGTAAGAGATCATTGGGAAGATCTAAACACAGATAGGAGGACAGCATTAATGGACCTGAATGTGAGAGTGTAGTGAAGTTGACTGGATAGAGCTCTCTCAAGATAGGGATAGGTGGATTACTTTCGTAAGTGCGGCAATTAACTTTAGAGTTTCTAATGGCATTGAGTAAGTAAGACAGGGAAGTAACAATTTGCTAATGTAAGACAACTTGAGTCTTTTAAGGGGCATCACTGAAAATTAGGACACGCACCACTTTCAAATGACGTCCTTGTTTACACGAGTCACTTTTTTTTTGCCACTTGTTGTTGTGATACCTAATGGTACAAACGGTAATAGTTGGCTTGTACTAAATTCTGTCCTAAATTATGTAGGAAAACACACCAGAATGTACAAGTTAGTTGTTCGATACTGTTCGGATGAATTCTGTCGATGGAAGATCCAGCTTTTTGCACCACGCCTCTGCAGTGCAAGTCAACTACCTTTAAGGCTATCGGTGTTGGAGATGTGGGGAGTGTTAATTTCTATAACCAACCTAATTCGTCCAAAATTGAGGTCAATTACTATTATTTAAATAAATTTTATTTGAAATTACAATAATGTACTTAGTAAGTATAACATACTAACAACATTGTGCGCAACTTTGATTAAATAAATTAATATAATAGTTAAAGGTTTTATAAAATTAAATAATGACTTATCAAGATTTTCCCCAATATATGATAACATCTATTTTGTCGACACAATTATTTATTTAAAAGAGTAAAGTCTCTCAATTAACTATGTTATCCAGTGTGTTTTTAAAGTTCTCTAAATACCTTTGCTTGTCTTTTTTTATATAAATCTTGGAGAAGTAAGAAATAAATAGGCATAAGCATAATGTAGCTTGGAAGAAATTGAGTAATTTTTTTTGTCTTGCTACCAATTTTGGCTATTAATATATTTACACCACAGGGCTAGGAATGAAAAAGGGTAGCTTTAATAATAAATCATACGAGCATTTGCGTTGTGAAAATTGGAAAACAATTTAGGTGAAAACACCCTCAGTACAACTTTTACCGTGATAAAATCCACGACTATCCCGTAATATTCAAACCAGAACAGAGGAGACTGACAACCTAGCCTTCGTGGTCTCAAGTGAGGGTGAACCAAGGGAAGGATTTATAATGTTATTTAAGATAATATAATATTTAGCACCACGTCTTACTAACCGATTGGGCTATACGATTTTTAAGTAGCCTACTAATTACGCTAATGGATTGGGAATTGGGAAGGTTGAATTAGAGGAAGTGAACCCTCATTTGTGCGGAGGGAGAGTGGAAAACCATTTAGGAACCCCCCCAGTTCACCCAACCGAGATTCGAACCTCGATCTCCCAGTCTTCAGCAGTCGAGCTCAACATGACAAGCGCGTTATCCAACTACGCCACCGAGGCGGGTGTTATTTAAGAAATAATGTATTGTTCATAATATTAATCATACAGTCCTTTCCCAAATTATTTTTCTAATAATTGATATCAAATAGCTTAACTCAATCATAAGAAATCTCCCTCCCATTCATTTTACAGTACTGTACATTCATTGACATCAACATGTGTGGATCTCCCCCATTACCCCGCCCCCTTCATTCCACCCAACAGTTATAGAGAAATTCCTGCCAACCTAATGAAAGAAAACGAATGCTAAAAAAAATAGTTTTGTGGATGGTCGTTTATGTCTCGTCAGGTAGCTCGGGTCTGGCGTTATCAGCGTGTATGATTGATGCGTGACGTCATCACCACCATTCGCCCTCACACCTCCTCGTGTGAGCAACATAACACAAGGGGCTACCCGCTAATTACCGACACAATATTATTACTAATGTGTTGATAATTTGTTCACAGTGTGTTAATGGCGCGTTTAAAGAGGTCATTCGTCAGACGATTCATTGCAATCATTCATATAATACAACCGGCAAAACTAATATGGCAGCTTTTAGGTTTGGTACTCGCATAAACCAACGCGGCAGCGCGATCTGTTGAAATTCCAACGTTGCCAAAATTACTAGGCACTCAACTTTGAATTGATAATTTATTTTATCATCATTAGTATCAATGGTGGTCACATGGAATAAGATGTCCCCCCTCGCAATTCATTGGACTGCCGGTTATGGAGAGATCGGGGTTATAAGCCCAGTTGGGTTCCCTAAAGGTGGATTTTGATAAATGGTTTCTAACTATCTATTCACGAAAATGATCGTTAATTCCATAACTCAGTTTTCCTTACCCCTACTTTATTAGAGTAAGCATGTGAATAGTCAGGACATCTGTGTAGGACGTAAGGCACAACAAAATAACGGTTGGACTTATTTTAAGCGCTTAAAACAAGATAAGAGTTATTCTACTCCGAATTATTTGAAAGTTAGTTAACCTTGAATCGCACTCCACGAAGACTAAAATACTATAGATCTATCAGTATTTGAACCAACAAAGTATTTAATGTGGATTTGGGCAAAGCTACAATTCTTTTCTTTTTGGAATCAATTCGATTGGTTGGAGCTTAAAAAGTAAGAACATCTACTTTCCCATTCGAAATGTTCTAATGATAATAATGAACTAAATTAATAAATCTTCTCATTTACAACAAGTTTGGTGAAAAAATATAGTGCTTATATAAAACCAATATCTTTTCCTGAAAATTGAAAAATGACACCTGTACACGGGAATAGAACCCGGAACCTTTGGCTTAATACGTCAATGATCTGATCACTTAGCTATCCAGGAATCGTCAGGTGTCATTTTTCAATTTTCAGAATATGATGTATATGGAGTAATCCTCGGATAAAAAGTATAAATAATAGGTTTGGATATTTGATTCTTAAATATATCTTTATTGAATACAAATAGGCCTATAAAGAAAAATTGACTCTCTGGGAGTAAATAATATCCATTTCAGTGGTCGGATGGTCTAAGGCATTAATTTTGTGTTGGGCTGGCCTGTTAATGAAGGGAGTATCGGGGAACTAATTCCGGTCAGGTTTACGTATGCTGGTTTTGTCTAAAAAAAGCATTAAATATTTAAATAGTTCAAATTAATAATCCTCATATATTTTTTTAATTTGTTGAATCTACTTTAGGAGTAAATAATAAAGCTCAAAATTTACGATTAGCATGTGGATGAATTTAATTTATATATTTTATGTTCCTAGTCTAATGGCTGAGTGGTCTAAGCCACCAAGCCCCTATTTGACTTAAATGCCTGCAACAAGGAGGTTGAGATTCAAATCTCAGTAAGGGGAATGTATGATGAGTTCTACCATAAGAGTTTTATCACCGAAATTTTTTTAATTCTTAACTCGCCATCTCTACCAGTCAATTTCCAGTACGATTCACCGGCAAATTACTGTGGATATAATATTACTCTGGACTCGCTTCGGAGGCCGCTTGATCCAAGGCGCTACTCTGATGTTAGCCTAGACTACCGATGACGGTGGGATCGAGGTTCAAATATCGGTAGTTTGTAGGCTACTTAGTTTTTTCCCTAAAATAGTTTTCCACCCTCCCTCGTCACTTGTGTGGATACACTTACCGGGAATATAATATAATCTTCCTCATCCATAAAACCATAAGTGAATAGCCCACACAGATAGTAAGACGTGGTTCTAATATATATTAGAACCACGTCTTACTCTCTATTTCTCTCTCTCTCTCTCTCTCTCTCTCTCTATATATATATATATATATATATACATACATACATACGCATTATCGTAGTGAGGTTTTATGCCCTTTCTTCATTTAAAATACTTTTTTCAATTTTTGTTAAGATCATAAAACTGTTTCCCTGGTCTTAGTTCCACTGTGTATTTTTTAAGGTAGATTACATAAAATCACACCAATATGTGACGTTTGGATCAAGCTGTACTATCTACCTATCATGTTTGACATTAAATAATACTCTTTGGTTATTTTGTAACGATTAAGGTCGTTACACTACTTATTCCTTACTTTTAGTTTTAATCAAGCGTAAAGACGTCAAGTGCGACTGCAAGGTTTTTAGCATTGGTCTGAAACACGTATTCAGGTTTCAGAAATACATGTAGGAACAAAATTAACGTTTTTTAAAACTTTTTTTTAGCATCGCGTCTTACTACCTTTTCAGGTTCTAGGCTACGCATAGGCCTATGTAATAATTACGCTAGAGTTAAAAATGAGGAAGGTTGAATTTAGAGGAAGTATACCCGGATTTACGTGGAGGCCGAGTGTAAAACAATTTTGGAAGAAAAACTCAGTACACCCGACCGGGATTCGAACCCAGTTATTACTGTCATCTAACACGAGAGTGACATCTTGGACCAGGCGGTCCCCAAAGCAGCTTTTTTTTAATGTTCTATTTCACTCTATGGCTTTCTTAAGTTTTTTCCACGTCAAATTTAAATATTTTAATGTTGCAGGTAATTAATTTTAATCAATAGCTCATATAATAGCTCTAAATAATTTATGAACGAATTTATAATTATTTAAAACCTATTTATGTTTGATAACATTAATTAGACAATTATTCTATTAAAGTATAGGGATACAAATTTAAGAAAGATTTTCTTAGCTATGAATTCTATGTAAATATAATTTTATTGAAAAAGTAATCAAGAAATTTGGCAACCTTGTGGGCGGTCACTTTATTTCTGTTTTTTTTTTCAATGCTTTCTTCTTTTTTTCCTCTTTTCCCGTTCTTTCCTTCTTGCGTACAAAAAAAAAGGGCGGTCGGATGTGACGTAGAATGATGTAGCAGTCTTAGGAGAAAAATGAGAGTGGCAGACTAGAGAGAGGAAGAGAGAGATAAAAAAACTAAATAGAGAGAGAAGGGGATAGTTTTGGAGCTCAGTATGGCGTGACGTGATGGATTACCCTTCCAGTAGTCAGTCACAGAGGGGTGAGGTGGGATGAAGGGGAAATGAAGGGGGTGGGAACATGGCAACATAGTGGGAGGGATACTACCCTTGTGGAGGAAGAAGGAGGGACAATTTCACCCCCTCTACTTTAACCCTTATTTTTTTTAACACATGGGAACAGAAGAGTGCGAGAATAAAAATGTATATAAAAAGAATGAGAGAGAAAGAAGGGGGTGGTATGATAAAGAAAGATCGTTTTGCATGTTACCCTTCCCCTTTTACTTTAATTTTAATAGAGTTGTATGCTGTACAATAGTTTGATGTATGCGTGGATAAATTTACGTGGTGCGACACTTTAAAGCTTTACTCTCTCTTTTTTTTTTCGTAATAATGGAATACATTTTAATATCAAATTATCAAATCTTAGATTGACAGTTTTATAATAAGAAATGATCTAGTAGTTATTTAGGGGTTGTTTCCTAATTAGTAACACACTATTTCAGCGTATTGTATCCAAATACAACTCTAAAAATCAGTGGTGTGGAGTGTTTACAGGGTAGTCGTAGCTTGTTAAAACTGTATCGTCATAATCTGTTTTCCTGAATGCATTCTTGAGCAGTTATAGTGGTTTTCTCTGCAAAATTTAAATGAGAAAACCATTTGAGAGGGCTATGAATGTATTCAGGAATACACCCCCTTTGACCAATCATATATAGTCTCTACTCGACATACCACAAATTAAGGTTTTTCCGTTGATATCTAATAAATGAGCGTTCTACTGAGGGATGAGAACATTTAACTGGTAAAGTTTCAAATAACTTCTCACCCTGGCAGCATTCTAAGCAATGTCCGTGTTTAATATTCACCATATTTGTTTCGGTGGCCACATTGTAGTTTTTACAAAATCGTTTTCTAATCTCCCTCCTTGCAAATGTGGATACGCTTTATTTACATGCAACCTTCCTGCGTATAGAATTAATCTGCTTAATAAATTAATGCTTTATCTATTTTGATAAAAAAAATCAAAGAAAACCTGCAAAAACACTTAACATTTCCCACTTCCACTACATTCCCGCCTTAAGCTGCACGCCTTAAATATATTTTCTCGTTTACACCCGAGACTGTTTAAATTAAAAACAAGTGGATCTTCTCATTATCATAAAGGTGTAAAGGTGAGAATAATGGAAGTTAGATACATCTGAGACTACATAAAACTGCCCATTTTATTGGAAATCAACCAAATATCACTAATATTAGGATATGCTTTCTTGACTAACTATGCCTCCTTGGGGGATCCAAACAATGACGTAATTTCAAGGGATACTTGGAAAGTTTCGTTTGTAGGACAGGGGTGTGTAGGGAGGAAAGGGAAGTTTCGGACGTGGATTGAAGATGCCACATTATCACAGTCATCCATCAAGCGTTCTTATCATTCTGCAAGGTTCCCCCAACCCTTCTCCGAGTTCACCCCTTACCCCAACCCACCCATCTTCCTGACTTGTCCAGCTCAAAAACTTCACAAACCAAAGTTGCAAGAAAACTCTTTCTTTTCCGAACTTTGCACGCAAGTCTTAACACTCGCACCTTCTTCAGTTTTTTTTTAAACTCTTGATGTGTCTGTACTTCTTGATCTTTTTCTATATATCTTTTTATTCTTTTGTCTTCTTCATCCGAAAAGTTTTTTGGAGAATTTTTTGGGAGTTGGGCTTCTCTTTCCCCTGGTGTCACATTTAGGTTGAGTCTTTGTACGAGTATCTGTTTCTCCCCCCCC